>JAPFBE010000146.1:0-113282 GCA_034336665.1 Luscinia megarhynchos | reverse complement strand
TGAATTTGACCTAGATGTGATAATTGATAAATTATTCCTGCTAATCACAAAAGTTTTGGAGTTTGGATAAACCAGAATAATTAAAATAAGAAAAGAATTTGGACCTAGATGTGATAATTGATAAATTATTCCTGCTAATCACAAAAGTTCTGGAGTTTGTATAAACCAGAATATTTAAAATAAAAAAAGAACGTGGACCTAGATAAAGGGAAATAGATGATTAACCCCATTCTGTTTAAATCCTCCTGTGATAATTGATAAATGTGATAATTGATAAATGTGATAATTGATTAATGATTGGTGTTAATCACAGAAGTTCTGGAGTTTGGATAAACCAGAATAATTAAAATAAGAAAAGAACACGGACCTAGATGTGATAATTGATAAATAATTGGTGCTAATCACAGAAGTTTTGGAGTTTGTATAAAGCAGAATAGTTAAAATAAGAAAAGAACACGGACCTAGATGTGCTAATTGATAAATTATTCCTGCTACTCACAGAAGTTTTGGAGTTTGTATAAAGCAGAATAGTTAAAATAACAACATGGACCTAGATGTGATAATTGATAAATGATTCCTGTTAATCACAGAAGTTTTGGAGTTTGTATAAAGCAAAAAAGTTAAAATAAGAAAAGAACACGGACCTAGATGTGATAATTGATAAATGATTCCTGTTAATCACAGAAGTTTTGGAGTCTGTGTAAAGCAGAATACTTAAAATAAGAAAAGAATTTGGATCTAGATAAAGGGAAATAAATGATTAAACTCTGTGATAATTGATAAATCATTGGTGTTAATCACAGGAGTTCTGAAGTTTGGATAAACTAAGAAAAGAACACGGACCTCAGATGTGATAATTGATAAATACTGGTGCTAATCACAGCAGTTAGAAGTTTGTATAAAGCAGAATAGTTAAAAATAAGAAAAAGAACACGACCTTAGATGTGATAATTGATAAATTATTCCTGTTACCACAGAAGTTCTGAGTTTGATAAAGCAGAAAGTTAAAATAACAACATGAACCCAGATGTGATACTCACAAATTATTCCTGCTAATCACAGAAGTTCTGGAGTTTGGATAAAGCAAAAAAGTTAAAATAAGAAAAGAACACGGACCTAGATGTGATAATTAATAAATGATTCCTGTTAATCACAGAAGTTTTGGAATCTGTATAAAGCAGAATACTTAAAATATGAAAAGAATTTGGATCTAGATAAAGGGAAATAAATAATTAAACGCTGTGGTAATTGATAAATCATTGGTGCTAATCACAGAAGTTATGAAATTTGGATAAACTAAAAAAAAAACATGGACCTAGATGTGATAATTGATAAATAATTAATGCTAATCACAGAAGTTAGGAAGTTTGTATAAATCAGAATAGTTAAAATAAGAAAAGCACACGGACCTAGATGTGATAATTGATAAATTATTTGTGCTAATCACAGTAGTTATAAAATTTGGATAAACCAGAATACTCAAAATAAGAAAATAATTTGGATATAGATAAAGGGAAATACATGATTAAACTCTGTGCTAATTGATAAATGATTGGTGTTAATCACAAAAGTTCTGAAATTTGGATAAACTAAGAAAAGAACATGGACCTAGATGTGATAATTGATAAATAATTGGTGCTAATCACAGAAGTTAGGAAGTTTGTATAAATCAGAATAGTTAAAATAAGAAAAGAACACGGACCTAGATGTGATAATTGATAAATTATTCCTGTTAATCACAGAAGTTCTGGAGTTTGGATAAAGCAGAAAAGTTAAAATAAGAAAAGAACATGGGCCTAGATGTGATAATTAATGAATTATTCCTGTTAATCACAGAAGTTTTGGAGTCTGTGTAAAGCAGAATACTTAAAATATGAAAAGAATTTGGATCTAGATAAAGGGAAATAAATTATTAAACTCTGTGGTAATTGATAAATCATTGGTGTTAATCACAAAAGTTCTGAAATTTGGATAAACTAAGAAAAGAACACGGACCTAGATGTGATAATTGATAAATAATTCGTGCTAATCACAGAAGTTAGGAAGTTTGTATAAATCAGAATAGTTAAAATAAGAACATGGACCTAGATGTGATAATTGATAAATTATTCCTGTTAATCACAGAAGTTCTGGAGTTTGTATAAAGCAAAAAAGTTAAAATAAGAAAAGAACATGGACCTAGATGTGATAATTAATAAATGATTCCTGTTAATCACAGAAGTTTTGGAGTCTGTGTAAAGCAGAATACTTAAAATAAGAAAAGAATTTGGATCTAGATAAAGTGAAATAAATGATCAAACTCTGTGATAATTGATAAATGATTGATGCTAATCACAGAAGTTGTGAAGTTTGGATAAACTAAGAAAAGAACACGGACCTAGATGTGATAATTGATAAATTATTCCTGCTACTCACAGAAGTTCTGGAGTTTAGATAAAGCAGAAAAGTTAAAATAAGAAAAGAACTCAGAGCTGGAAAAGGGAAATAACGCTCAGCCCGTGGCCCCTCACGCTCCCCCAGCTCTGTTTGCATCAAACCAACCAAACTCAACTGTGCAGAACGTCACGATCCTGAAAACACTGAGAGCAGGAACCAGACTAAATATTGCTGAAAGTCACGATTTCATTTCTCATGAAGCAGCAGGAGAGGGATCCGCTCAGATTTAGCACAGAAACGGGAGCAGAGCTGGGATCAGCTCAGATTTAGCACAGAAACGGGAGCAGAGCTGGGATCAGCTCAGATTTAGCACAGAAACGGGAGCAGAGCCCCGGATCCGCTTTAGATTTAGCACAGAACGGGAGCAGAGCTGGGATCAGCTCAGATTTAGCACAGAACGGGAGCAGAGCTGGGATCAGCTCCAGATTTAGCATGCAGAAACGGAGCACAGCCCGATCAGCCAGATTTAGCACAGAAACGGAGCACAGCCCCGATCAGCTCAGATGTTAGCACAGAAACGGAGCACAGCCCGATCAGCTCAGATTTAGCATCAGAAACGGAGCAGAGCCGATCAGCTCAGATTTAGCACAGAAACGGAGCACAGCCCGATCAGCTCAGATTTAGCACAGAAACGGAGCACAGCCCGATCAGCTCAGATTTAGCACAGAAACGGAGCACAGCCCGGATCAGCTCAGATTTGAAGCACAGAAACGGAGCACAGCCCGATCCGCCAGATTTAGCATCAGAAACGGAGCACAGCCCGGATCAGCTCAGATTTAGCACTGAGAAACGGAGCACAGCCCGATCAGCTCAGATTTAGCACAGAAACGGAGCAGAGCCGGATCAGCTCAGATTTAGCACAGAAACGGAGCACATGCCCGATCAGCTCAGATTTAGCACAGAAACGGGAGCAGAGCCCGATCAGCTCAGATTTAGCGACAGAAACCAGAGCTATCAGCCCCAGATCCGCCACAGATTTAGCACAGAAACGGAGCAGAGCCGATCAGCCCAGATTTAGCACTAGAAACGGAGCAGAGCCCGATCCGCCAGATTTCAGCACAGAACGGAGCAGAGCCGGATCAGCTCAGATTTAGCACAGAAACGATGCACAGCCCGATCAGCTCAGATTTAGCATTGCAGAACGGAGCACAGCCCGATCAGCTCAGATTTAGAACACAGAAACGGAGCACAGCCCGATCAGCTCAGATTTAGCACAGAAACGGAGCAGAGCCCCGATCAGCTCAGATTTAGCACAGAAACCGAGCAGAGCCCCGGATCAGATCAGATTTAGCACAGAAACGGAGCACAGCCCGATCAGCTCAGATTTAGTACAGAAACGGAGCACAGCCCCGATCAGCTCAGATTTAGCACAGAACGGAGCACAGCCCGGATCAGCTCAGATTTAGCACAGAAACGGGAGCAGAGCCGGATCACTCAGATTTAGCACAGAAACGGGAGCACAGCCCGATCAGCTCAGATTTAGCACAGAAACGAGCAGAGCCCGATCAGCTCAGATTTAGCACAGAAACGTGGAGCACAGCCCCGATCAGCTTCCAGATTTAGCACAGAAACGGGAGCACAGCCCGGATCAGCTCAGATTTAGCACAGAACGGAGCAGAGCCGGATCAGCTCAGATTTAGCACAGAAACGGAGCACAGCCCCTGATCAGCTCAGATTTAGCACAGAAACGGGAGCAGAGCTGCATCCGCCAGATTTAGCACAGAAACGGAGCACAGCCCCGATCCGCTCAGATTTAGCACAGAAACGGGAGCACAGCCCCGGATCAGCTCAGATTTAGCACAGAAACGGAGCAGCCCCGATCCGCCAGATTTAGCACAGAAACGGAGCACAGCCCCAGATCCGCCAGATTTAGCACAGAAACGGAGCACAGCCGCGGATCCGCTCAGATTTAGCACGGAAACGGAGCAGAGCCCGATCAGCTCAGATTTAGCACAGAACGGAGCAGAGCCCGATCAGCTCAGATTTAGCACAGAAACGGAGCACAGCCCGATCAGCTCAGATTTAGCACAGAAACGGAGCACAGCCCGATCAGCTCAGATTTAGCACAGAAACGGAGCATCAGCCCCGATCCGCCAGATTTAGCACAGAAACGGAGCACAGCCCCAGATCCGCCAGATTTAGCACAGAAACGGAGCACAGCCTGGATCCGCCAGATTTAGCACAGAACGGAGCACAGCCCCCGATCCGCCAGATTTAGCATATAGAAACGGGAGCAGAGCCCGATCAGCCTAGATTTAGCACAGAAACGGGGAGCAGAGCCCGATCAGCTCAGATTTAGCACAGAAACGGAGCACAGCCCGATCAGATCAGATTTTAGCACAGAAACGTGAGCAGAGCCCCAGATCAGCTCAGATTTAGCACAGAAACGAGCACAGCCCGATCAGCTCAGATTTAGCACAGAAACGGAGCACAGCCCGATCAGCTCCAGATTTAGCATTGTGAAACGGAAGCACAGCCCCGATCAGCTCAGATTTAGCACAGAAACGGAGCACAGCCCGATCCGCCAGATTTTCAGCACAGAAAACGAGCACAGCCCCGATCAGCTCAGATTTAGCACAGAAACGGAGCACAGCCCGATCAGCTCAGATTTAGCACAGAAACGGAGCACAGCCCCCAGATCCGCCATGATTTTAGCACAGAAACGGAGCAGAGCCGGATCAGCTCAGATTTAGCACAGAAACGGGAGCAGAGCCGATCAGCTCAGATTTTAGCACAGAAACGGAGCACAGCCCGATCAGCTCAGATTTTAGCACAGAACGGAGCAGAGCTGGGATCAGCTCAGATTTAGCACAGAAACGGAGCACAGCCCCGATCAGCCTCAGATTTAGCACAGAAACGGGAGCAGAGCCGGATCAGCCTCAGATTTAGCACAGAAACGGGAGCAGAGCCGGATCAGCTCCAGATTTAGCACAGAACGGAGCAGAGCCCGATCAGCTCAGATTTAGCACAGAAACGGAGCACAGCCCGATCAGCTCAGATTTAGCACAGAAACGGGAGCACAGCCCCGGGATCAGCTCAGATTTAGCACAGAAACGGGAGCACAGCCCCAGATCAGCTCAGATTTAGCACAGAAACGGAGCACAGCCCCAGATCCGCCTCAGATTTAGCACAGAACGGGAGCACAGCCCCGATCAGCCTACAGATTTAGCATCAGAAACGGGAGCAGAGCCCGATCAGCTCAGATTTAGCACAGAAACGGAGCACAGCCCGGGATCAGCTCAGATTTAGCACAGAAACGGGAGCACAGCCCTGGATCAGCTCTAGATTTAGCATAGAAAACGGGAGCAGAGCCCCGGATCAGCTCAGATTTAGCACAGAAACGGGAGCACAGCCCGGGATCAGCTCAGATTTAGCACAGAAACGGGAGCAGAGCCCCGGATCCCCTCAGAAACCGGATTCGAGCACCGGATCTGCTTAGATTTAGCACAGAAACGGGATTCGAGCCCCGGGATCAGCTCAGATTTAGCACAGAAACCGGATTCGAGTGCCGGATCCCCTCAGAATCGGGATTCGAGCCCCGGATCCCCTCAGAAACCGGATTCCAGCCCGGTGTCCCGGATCCCCTCAGCCCTTACGAAGCTCAGCGCGCCGCCGCTCCTCTTGGCGCCGCCGCCGCCGCCCGACGCCTCGGCCGCCGCCGCCGCCTCGCGCTCCCGCTGCTGCTCCTCCGCCTCCATCTTGCGCTTGAAGAGCTCCAGGAAGCTGCCGTCGTTGGCGAACACGTTGACGCCGCCGCCGGGGCCCGGGGGGGGCGGCGAAGGCGCCTCCGGTGCCTCCCGCTCCTCGCCGCGCGCCGCCATCTTGTCCCGGTGATGACATCAGCGCGCCGGCCGGCGCCGCGTTGTGACGTCAGCGCACCCCCGCGTTGCTTAGCAACGAGCGGGGCTCTCAGAGCGTAGCCCCGCCTCCAGAAGTGAGTGACGGGCGTGGCGACCAATGGGAAGCGGAGAAAGGGAGGGCGCGGCGGCGCGCTGGCCAATCAGCGCGCGGCGGGCGGCGGCGCGGGGAAGATGGCGGCGGCGGCGGCGGGCGGCTGGGCGGCCGGGGCGGCCGAGGCGGCCGAGGAGTTCGAGGACGCGCCCGACGTGGAGCCGCTGGAGCCGACGCTGGCCAACATCATCGAGCAGCGCAGCCTCAAGTGGATCTTCGTGGGCGGCAAGGGCGGCGTGGGCAAAACCACCTGCAGGTGCGGCGGCCGCCGGGGCGTGAGGGGAGCGCGGCGTGAGGGGAGCGCGGTGTGAGGGCACCGGGGCGTGAGGGGAGCGCGGCGTGAGGGGAGCGCGGCGTGAGGGGAGCCCGGTGTGAGGGCACCGGGGTGTGAGGGGAGCGGGATCCGGTTCTCCCCCGGTTTTATCCCCGCTTCATTCCCGTTTTCACCCCGTCCCCCCGGTTTTATCCCGCTTCATTCCTGTTTTCACCCTGTCCCCCCGGTTTTATCCCGCTTCATTCCTGCTTTCACCCTGTTCCCCCGGTTTTATCCACGTTTTCACCCCGGTTCTGTTTTATCCCCATTTTCACCCTGTTCCCCGGTTTTATCCCCCTGCTTCATTCCTGCTTTTCACCCCTGTTCCCCTGGTTTTTATCCCTGTTTTCAAACGGTTCCCCCCGGTTTTATCCCCATTTTCACCCCTGTTCCCCCGGTTTTATCCCCGTTTTCCCCCGTTTCCCCTGGTTTTATCCCCGCTTCATTCCCGGTTTCACCCCCTGCTCCCGGTTTTATCCCCATTTTCACCCTGTTCCTCCTGGTTTTATCCCCCATTTTCACCCTGTTCGGTTTTATCCCCATTTCACCCCGTCTCCCCCGGTTTTATCCCCATTTTCACCCCTGTCTCCCCGGTTTCACCCCCTTCTACCCCTCGGGGTTTCAATCACCCCTGATTTCACCCTCACTTTCCCCCTCTCTGTTTCACCCCCGGTTTCTCTTTTTTCACCTCGTTTCTGGTTTCACCCCCATTCCGCTCCATTTTTCACCCTGCTTTCCTGGTTTCACCTCTGTTTTTCATCAAGCACCCCATTTCCTTCCATTTCCCCATTCTCCCCTTTTTCACCCCCTTTTCCCCCATTCCCATTTTTCCCCAGACATTTCCCTGTTTCACTCTTATCTCCATTCTCCCCTTTTCACCCCCACTGACCTGACTCCTGGCGGATTTTGAGTGGATCTTGAGTGGAGGATTTGAGCGGAAAAGGAAAGGAAGGAAGGAAGGAAGGAAGGAAGGAAGGAAGGAAGGACTTTTCCTCCCCATTCCTCCCCCATTCCTCCCCCATTTCCCCCTTTTCTCTCCCCATTTCCCTCTTTTTTCTCCCCCCATTTTCTCCCCATTTCCCCCCCCATTTCCCCCATTTTCCCCTCTCCTTCATTCCTCCCCCATTTCCTTTCCTCCCCATTTCCTTTTTCCCCCCATTTTCCCCATTTCCCCTTTTTTTTCCCCATTTCCCCATTTCATTTTCTCTCATTCTCCCCCATTTTTCCCCCTTTTCACGCTTTTCCCAAGTAGGCTGCAGCTCTGGCTCTGCAGCTCTCATGTGGTCCGAGAGCGTGCTCATCATCTCCACCGACCCCGCCCACAACATCTCGGACGCCTTCGACCAGAAATTCTCCAAGGTGCCCACCAAGGTCACGGGCTACGACAACCTGTTCGCCATGGTGGGTGTGGGGGGGGTCACTGAGCCCCCTCCCCTTTTTCCCTCTCCATGGTGGGTGTGGGGAGGGGTCACTGAGCCCCCTCCCCTTTTTTCCCTCACCGTGGTGGGTGTGGGGAGGGGTCACTGAGCCCACTCCCCTTTTCCCTCTCCATGGTGGGTGTGGGGAGGGGTCACTGAGCCCCCTCCCCTTTTCCCTCTCCATGGTGGGTGTGGGGAGGGGTCACTGAGCCCCCTCCCCTTTTTTCCCTCGCTGTGGTGGGTGTGGGGAGGGGCTGGGGGGTCACTGAGCCCCCTCCCCTTTTTCCCTCTCCATGGTGGGTGTGGGGAGAGGCTCAGGGGGTCACTCTGAGCCCCCTCCCCTTTTTTTTCTCTCCATGGTGGGTGTGGGGAGTGGCTCGGGGGGTCACTCTGAGCCCCCTCCCCTTTTTCCCCTCATTGTGGTGGGTGTGGGGAGTGGCTCGGGAGTCACTCTGAGCCCCCTCCCCTTTTTCCCTCACTGGGGGCACTGAGCCCCCTCCCCTTTTTTCCCTCACCGTGGTGGGTGTGGGGAGTGGCTCAGGGGGGTCACTCTGAGCCCCCTCCCCTTTTTCCCCTCCCCATGGTGGGTGTGGGGAGGGGCTCGGGGGTCACTCTGAGCCCCCTCCCCTTTTTCCCTCACCGTGGTGGGGGTGGGGAGAGGCTCAGGGGGTCTCAGAGCCCCCTCCCCTTTTCCCCCGAAGGAAATCGACCCCAGCCTGGGCGTGGCCGAGCTGCCGGACGAGTTTTTCGAGGAGGACAACGTGCTGAGCATGGGCAAGAAGATGATGCAGGAGGCCATGAGCGCCTTCCCCGGCATCGACGAGGCCATGAGCTACGCCGAGGTCATGAGGTGGGCGGGGCACGGGGGTCTCTGAGCCCAGGAGGTGGGTGGGGGGCAGGTTTGGGGGGTCTCTGAGCCCAGGAGGTGGGTGGGGGCAGGTTTGGGGGGTCTCTGATCCCCAGGAGGTGGGTGGGGGGCAGGTTTGGGGGGTCTCTGAGCTCATGAAATGGGTGGGGGGCACGCTTTGAGGGGTCTCTCAGCCCAGGAGGTGGGTGGGAGAAGATTTGGGGTTCCTTCTGACCCCCCATGAGGTGGGTGGGGGCAGGTTTAGTCTCTGAGCCCAGGAGGTGGGTGGGAGCAGATTTGGGGGGTCTCTGATCCCCCCAGGAGGTGGGTGGGGAGCAGATTTGGGGCTCCCTCTGATCCCCCATGAGGGTGGGTGGGGGCAGATTTGGGGGGTCTCTGATCCCCAGGAGGTGGGTGGGAGCAGATTTGGGGCTCCCTCTGATCCCCATGAGGTGGGTGGGGGGCAGATTTGGGGGTCTCTGAGCTCATGAAATGGGTGGGGGGCACGCTTTGAGGGGTCTCTGAGCCCCATGAGGTGGGTGGGGGGGGGGCAGGGTTTGGGGGTCTCTCTGACCCCCATGAGGTGGGTGGGGACACGTGTGGGGGTCTCTGAGCCCATGAGGTGGGTGGGGGGCAGGTTTGGGGGTCTCTCTGACTCCCAGGAGGTGGGTGGGACACGTTTGGGGGGTCTCTGAGGCTCTGGGGGTCCTCTGCTGACCCCTCTCACCCAGGCTGGTGAAGGGGATGAATTTCTGGGGGTCTCTGGGGTCTCTGTGGCTCTGGGGGGTCCCTGGGGATCCCTGGGGGTCTCTGAGGGTCGCTGCCCCCAGGCTGGTGAAGGGCATGAACTTCTCGGTGGTGTCTCTGGGGGGTCTCTGGGGGTCCCTGGGGGTCTCTGAGCTGTCCCCCGGAGGTCCCCGGGGTCTCTGAGCTGTCCCCAGGAGGTCCCGCGGGGGTCTCTGAGGGTCCCTGGGGGTCTCTGGGGGTCTCTGAGCTGTCCCCGGGGGTCTCTGGGGGTCCCTGGGTGTCTCTGAGGGTTCCCCGGGGGTCTCTGTGGCTCTGGGGTCTCTGAGGGTCCCTAGGGGGTCTCTGGGGGGTCTCTGAGGGTCCCTGTGCCCCCCCCAGGCTGGTGAAGGGCATGAACTTCTCGGTGGTGTCTCTGGGGGTCCCTGTGGCTCTGGGGGGTCTCTGGGGGGTCTCTGAGGGTCTCTGTGGCTCTGGGGGTCTCTGAGGTTCCCCAGGGGGTCTCTGAGCTGTCCCTGGGGGTCCCCGGGGGTCTCTGAGGGTCCCTGAGGGGTCCCAGGGGGTCTCTGAGGGTCCCTGGGGGGGTCTCTGAGGGTCCCTGGGGGTCTCTGAGCTGTCCCCGGGGGTCCCTGGGTGTCTCTGAGGGTCCCTGGGGGTCCCCTAGGGAGTCTCTGAGGGTCCCTGGGGGTCCCCTGGGGGTCTCTGAGGGTCCCTGGGGGGTCCCTGGGGGTCTCTGAGGGGTCCCTGTGCCCCCCAGGCTGGTGAAGGGCATGAACTTCTCGGTGGTGTCTCTGGGGGTCCCTGTGGCTCTGGGGGTCTCTGGGGGGTCTCTGAGGGTCTCTGTGGCTCTGGGGGTCTCTGAGGTTCCCCAGGGGTCTCTGAGCTGTCCCCCGGGGGTCCCTGGGTGTCTCTGAGGGTCCCTGGGGGGTCTCTGGGGGTCTCTGAGGGTCCCTGTGCCCCCAGGCTGGTGAAGGGCATGAACTTCTCGGTGGTGTCTCTGGGGGGCTCTGAGCTGTCCCCGGGTTCTCTGGGGGTCCCTGGGTGTCTCTGAGGTTCCCCGGGGGTCTCTGTGGCTCTGGGGGTCTCTGAGGGTCCCTGGGGGTCTCTGAGGGTCCCTGTGCCCCCCCAGGCTGGTGAAGGGCATGAACTTCTCGGTGGTGTCTCTGGGGGGGGGGCTCTGTTGCTCTGGGGGGTCCCTGGGGGGCTCTGAGGGGTCCCTGGGGGGTCTCTGGGGGGTCCCTGGGGTGTCTCTGAGGGGTCCCTGGGGGTCCCTGGGGGGTCTCTGAGGGTCCCTGTGCCCCCCAGGCTGGTGAAGGGCATGAACTTCTCGGTGGTGTCTCTGGGGGGTCTCTGAGCTGTCCCCGGGGGTCTCTGAGGGTCCCTGGGGGGTCTCTGTGGCTCTGGGGGGTCTCTGAGCTGTCCCTGGGGGTCCCCTGGGGGGTCTCTGAGGGTCCCTGGGGTCCCTGGGGTCTCTGAGGGGTCCCCTGTGCCCCCAGGCTGGTGAAGGGCATGAACTTCTCGTGGGTGGTGGTGCTGGACACGGCCCCCACCGGGCACACGCTGCGTGTTGCTCAACTTCCCCACCATCGTGGAGAGGGGGCTGGGCCGCCTGATGCAGATCAAGAACCAGATCAGCCCTTCATCTCCCAGGTGGGGCTGGGGGGCGGGGGGGCACGGGGCGGGGGCACGGGGGGTCCTGGGGGCGGGGGGGCACGGGGGTCCTGGGAGGATTTGGGGGTGTGGGGGGCACGGGGGGTCCTGGGGGAGGGATTTGGGGTGTGGGGGGGCACAGGGAAGGTTCTGGGTTTGGATTTGGGGGTGTAGGGGGATTGGGGGGGTGGGATTTGGGGTGTGGGGGGGTCCTGGGGGTTGGGATTTGGGCAGGGGGTGTCCTAGGGATGGATTTTGGGGTGGGGGGGCTCACAGGGAGGTGTCACAGCCGTGTCACCCCCCATAGATGTGTGACCTGGGGGGGTCCTGGGGGAGGATTTTGGGGTGGGGGGGGTCACAGGGAAGGTTCTGGGTATGGATTTTGGGTGTGGGGGGGCTCCTGGGGGGTGAGATTTGGGCAGGGGGGTCCTGGGGATGGATTTTGGGTCTGGGGGGGGGGTCACAGGAAGGTGTCACAGCCGTGTCACCCCACAGATGTGTGACCTGGGGGGTCCTGGGTATGGATTTGGGGGTGTAGGGGGGATTGGGGGGTGGATTTTGGGTGTGGGGGGCTCCTGGGGGGTTGGGATTTGGGCAGGGGGGTGTCCTAGGGATGGATTTTTGGGGGTGGGGGCTCACAGGGGAGGTGTCACAGCCGTGTCACCCCCCACAGATGTGTGACCTGGGGGGTCCTGGGGGAGTGGGATTTGGGTCTGGGGTCTCACAGCTGTGCCCCCTCCCCCATTTCCCAGATGTGTAACATGCTGGGGCTGGGGGACATGAACGCTGACCAGCTGGGGGCTGGGGGGTCCTGGGGGGCCTGGGGGGTGGGATTTGGGGTCTGGGGGTTCCTGAGGGGTGGGATTTGGGTCTGGGGGTTCCTGGACGGGTGGGATTTGGATCTGGGGTCTCACAGCTGTGCCCCCTCCTCATTTCCCAGATGTGTAACATGCTGGGGCTGGGGGGTTCCTGGGGAGTCCTGGGGGGTGGGATTTGGGTCTGGGGGGTTCCTGAGGATGGATTTTGGGTCTGGGGGGTTCCTGAGGGTGGGATTTGGGTCTGGGGGCTCACAGGGACGCCCCCTCCCCATTTCCCCAGATGTGTAACATGCTGGGGCTGGGGGACATGAACGCTGACCAGCTGGGGCTGGGGGGGGCCTGGGGGGGGGGCCTGGGGGGTGGGATTTGGGTCTGGGGGTTCCTGGGGATGGATTTTTGGGTCTGGGGGGTTCCTGAGGGGTAGGATTTTGGGTCTGGGGGGTTCCTGGGGATGGATTTGGGTCTGGGGTCTCACAGTCGCCCCCCTCCCCATTTCCAGATGTGTAACATGCTGGGGGCTGGGGGACATGAACGCTGACCAGCTGGGGGCTGGGGGGCCTGGGGGGTGGGATTTGGGGTCTGGGGGGTTCCTGAGGGTGGAATTTGGGTCTGGGGGTTCCTGAGGGGTGGATTTTGGGGTCTGGGGGCTCACAGCTGTGCCCCCTCCCCATTTCCCAGATGTGTAACATGCTGGGGCTGGGGGACATGAATGCTGACTAGCTGGGGCTGGGGGGGCCTGGGGGGTCCTGGGGGGTGGGATTTGGGTCTGGGGGGTTCCTGGGGGTGGGATTTGGGTCTGGGGGGCTCACAGGACGCCCCCTCCCCATTTTCAGATGTGTAACATGCTGGGGGCTGGGGACATGAACGCTGACCAGCTGGGGCTGGGGGGGGGGCCTGGGGGGGGTCCTGGGGGGTGGGATTTGGGTCTGGGGGGTTCCTGGGGGTGGGATTTGGGTCTGGGGGGCTCACAGGACGCCCCCTCCCCATTTCCAGATGTGTAACATGCTGGGGGCTGGGGGATATGAACGCTGACCAACTGGCCTCCAAGCTGGAGGAGACGCTGCCCGTGATCCGGCCGGGTCAGCGAGAGCAGTTCAAGGACCCGGTGAGGGACTGGGGGGGGGGACTGGGAGGGACTGGGGGGACTGGGAGGGATTGGGAGAGACTGGGGGGACTGGGGGGACTGGGAGAGACTGGAGGGACTAGGGGATTGGGGTACTGGGGGGACTGGGAGAGACTGGGAAGAGACTGGGGGAAATGGGAGGACTGGGGAGGACTGGGGGACTGGGAGAGACTGGAGGGATTAGGGGATTGGGGTACTGGGGGGACTGGGAGAGACTGGGGGGACTGGGGGGAACTGGGGGGGCCTGGGAGGGACTGGGGATTGGGGCACTGGGAGAGACTGGGGGGAACAGAGAGACTGGGGGGCACTGGGAGGGACTGGGGACTGGGAGAGACTGGGGATTGGGAGTGCTGGGAGAGACTGGGGATTGGGAGGACTGGGGGACTGGGAGAGACTGGGGGACTGAGAGAGAGACTGGGGATTGGGAGTGCTGGGAGAGACTGGGGGATTGGGAGGACTGGGGGGACTGGGAGAGACTGGGGGACTGAGAGAGACTGGGGGGACTGAGAGAGACTGGGTGGACTGGGGGGGACTGGGGGGACTGGGAGAGACTGGGGGATTGGGAGTACTGGGAGAGACTGGGGGGACTGGGAGAGACTGGAGGGACTAGGGGATTGGGGCACTGGGGGGACTGGGAGAGATTGGGAGAGACTGGGGGACTGAGAGAGACTGGGAGGGACTGGGGGGACTGGGAGAACTGAGGGATTGGGGGATTGGGGGACTGGGAGGGACTGGGGGACTGGGAGAACTGAGGAATTGGGGACTGGAGGGACTGGGGGATTGGGAGAACTGAGGGATTGGGGGACTGGAGGGACTGGGAGGGACTGGGAGGGACTGGGGACTGGGAGAACTGAGGGAATTGGGGGACTGGAGGGACTGGGAGGGGCTGAGGGGGATGGTGGGGGATGGGGAGGACTGGGTGGAACTGGGGCAATTGAGGTACTGGGAGGGTTTGGAAGGGACTGGAAGGAACTGGGAGGGACTAGTGGGATTGGGAGGGAGTGGGGACAGGGACAGGGACAGGGACGGGATCGGGGACAGGGACAGGGACAGGGAGCTCTGGGGACAGGGTGGGGACAGGGACCCCTCAGGGTCCCCTGAAGGACGCCTGGGGGGATGGCGTAGTGTGTCACTGTGTCCTTGAGTCCTGTGTCCCCCGTGTCCCCGTGTCCCCGTGTCCCTGTGTCTGTCCCTGTGTCCCTGTGTCTGTCCCCGTGTCCCTGTGTCCCTGTGTCCCCGTGTCCCTGTGTCACTGTGTCCCCCGTGTCCCCGTGTCCCTGTGTCCCTGTGTCCCCGTGTCCCCATGTCCCCGTGTCCCTGTGTCCTTGTGTCCTGTGTCCCTGTGTCCTGTGTCCCTGTGTCCCTGTGTCCCTGTGTCCCTGTAGTCTGTCCCTGTGTCCCCGTTTCCCCCTTGTCCCTGTGTCCCTGTTGTCCTGTGTCCCTGTGTCCCTGTGTCCCTGTGTCCCCGTGTCCCCGTGTCCTGTGTCCTTGTGTCCCTGTGTCCCTGTGTCTGTCCCTGTGTCCCCGTGTCCCTGTGTCCCCCGTGTCCTGTGTCCCTGTGTCCCTGTGTCCTGTGTCCCTGTGTCCCTGTGTCCCTGTGTCCCTGTGTCCCTGTGTCCTGTGTCCCTGTGTCCCTGTGTCCCTGTGTCTGTCCCTGTGTCCCCGTGTCCTGTGTCCTGTGTCCCCGTGTCCCCGTGTCCCTGTGTCCTGTGTCCCCGTGCTGCTGGCTGTGCTGTCCCTGTCACCAATGTCCCCAATGATATCTCAATGTCCCCAATGTCCCTGTCGCTCTCCCCAGGAGCAGACCACGTTCATCTGCGTGTGCATCGCCTGAGTTCCTGTCGCTGTGTCACTGTGTGTGTGTGTGTGTCTGTGTGTCCCCATTGATGTCCCCATGTCCCCATTGCTGTCCCCAATGTCCCTGTCCCTGTCCCCAGGGAGCAGACCACGTTCATCTGCGTGTGCATCGCCGAGTTCCTGTCGCTGTGTCTGTGTGTCCCTGATGTCCCCATTGCTGTCCCCATGTCCCCATTGCTGTCCCCATGTCCCCATTGCTGTCCCCATGTCCCCCGTTGATGTTGCCAATGTCCCCATTGCTATCCCCAATGTCCCTGTCCCTGTCCCCAGGAGCAGACCACCTTTATCTGCGTGTGCATCGCCGAGTTCCTGTCACTGTGTCACTGTGTGTGTGTGTGTGTGTCTGTGTGTCCCCATTGCTGTCCCCAATGATGTCCCCAATGTCCCCAATGTCCCTTCCAGGAGCAGACCACCTTTATCTGCGTGTGCATCGCCGAGTTCCTGTCGCTGTGTCTGTGTGTGTGTGTGTGTCCCCAGTGATGTCCCCAGTGTCCCCCAGTGGTGTCCCCAGTGATGTCCCCCATTGCTGTCCCCAATGTCCCCAATGTCCCTCCCAGGAGCAGACCACGTTCATCTGCGTGTGCATCGCCGAGTTCCTGTCGCTGTGTCACTGTGTGTGTGTGTCCCCAGTGATGTCCCCATGTCCCCAATGTCCCCAATGTCCCTGTCCCTGTCCCCAGGAGCAGACCACCTTTATCTGCGTGTGCATCGCCGAGTTCCTGTCGCTGTACGAGACGGAGCGGCTGATCCAGGAGCTGGCCAAGTGCCGCATCGACACGCACAACATCGTGGTGAACCAGCTGGTGTTCCCCGAGCCGGGCCGGCCCTGCCGCATGTGCGAGGCGCGGCACCGCATCCAGGCCAAGTACCTGGACCAGGTAACACCTGGGGGGGCATAACACACCTGGGGCACACCTGGGGCACAGGTAACACACCTGGGGGCACAGGTAACACACCTGGGGGCACAGGTAACACACCTGGGGGCACAGGTAACACACCTGGGGGGCACAGGGTAACACACCTGGGGGGCACAGGGTAACACACCTGGGGGGCAGGTAACACACCTGGGGGCAGGTAACACACCTGGGGGGCACAGGTAACACACCTGGGGGGGGGGCAGGTAACACACCTGGGGGCACAGGTAACACACCTGGGGCACACCTGGGGCTCAGGCCCTGCCGCATGTGCTGAAGCGGCACCGCATCCAGGCCAGAGTACCTGGACCAGGTAACACCTGGGGGGCATAACACACCTGGGGGGCACACCTGGGGCACAGGTAACACACCTGGGGTTACAGGTAACACACCTGGGCACAGGTAACACACCTGGGGGCAGGTAACGCACCTGGGCACAGGTAACACACCTGGGGGGCAGGTAACGCACCTGGGGCACACCTGGGGCACAGGTAACACACCTGGGGCACAGGTAACACACCTGGGGGCACAGGGTAACACACCTGGGGCAGGTAACACACCTGGGGCACAGGTAACACACCTGGGGGCACAGGGTAACACACCTGGGGGCAGGTAACACACCTGGGGGTTACAGGTAACACACCTGGGCACAGGTAACACACCTGGGGCACAGGTAACACACCTGGGGGCAGGTAACACACCTGGGGTTACAGGTAACACACCTGGGGCACAGGTAACACACCTGGGGCACAGGTAACACACCTGGGCACAGGTAACACACACCTGGGGGCACAGGTAACACACCTGGGGGGCAGGTAACACACCTGGGGGTTACAGGTAACACACCTGGGGGCACAGGTAACACACCCTGGGCACAGGTAACACACCTGGGGCAGGTAACACACCTGGGGGCAGGTAACACACCTGGGCACAGGTAACCCACCTGGGGGCAGGTAACACACCTGGGGGGGGCACAGGTAACACACCTGGGGCGCAGGTAACACACCTGGGGGCAGGTAACACACCTGGGGGGCATAACACACCTGGGGGGCAGGTAACACACCTGGGGGGCAGGTAGCGCACCTGGGGCACAGGTGGCACACACCTGGGGGGGGCATAACACACCTGGGGGCACAGGTAACACACACCTGGGGCACAGGTAACACACCTGGGGGCAGGTAACACACCTGGGCACAGGTAACACACCTGGGGCACAGGTAACACACCTGGGGGCAGGTAACACACCTGGGGGCACAGGTAACACACCTGGGGGGCACAGGTAACACACCTGGGCACAGGTAACACACCTGGGGCTCAGGTAACACACCTGGGGCTCAGGTAACACACCTGGGGGGCAGGTAACACACCTGGGGGGCAGGTAACACACCTGGGCACAGGTAACACACCTGGGGCACAGGTAACACACCTGGGGCTCAGGTAACACACCTGGGGGGGGCACAGGTAACACACCTGGGCACAGGTAACACACCTGGGGGCTCAGGTAACACACCTGGGGGGGGCACAGGTAACACACCTGGGCACAGGTAACACACCTGGGGGGCAGGTAACACACCCTGGGCCACACCTGGGGCACAGGTAACACACCCTGGGCACAGGTAACACACCTGGGGCACAGGTAACACACCCTGGGGGCAGGTAACACACCTGGGGGCAGGTAACACACCTGGGGGGGGCACAGGTAACACACCTGGGCACAGGTAACACACCTGGGGGGCACAGGTAACACACCTGGGGCACAGGTAACACACCTGGGGGGGCACAGGTAACACACCTGGGGGGGGGGCACAGGTAACACACCTGGGGCACAGGTAACACACCTGGGGGGCACAGGGTAACACACCTGGGCACAGGTAACACACCTGGGGCACAGGTAACACACCTGGGGGGCACAGGTAACACACCTGGGGCATAGGTAACGCACCTGGGCACAGGTAACACACCTGGGGGGCAGGTAACACACCTGGGGGGCACAGGTAACGCACCTGGGGGCACAGGTAACACACCTGGGGGGCATAACACACCTGGGCACGGGTAACACACCTGGGGGCACAGGTAACACACCTCAGGCACAGGTAACACACCTGGGGGCAGGTAACACACCTGGGGGGCAGAGGTAACACACCTGGGGGGGGCTCAGGTGCACAGGTAACTCCCCTGGGGGATTTGGGGGCTCAGGTAACTCACCTGGGGGATTTTGGGGGCTCAGGTAACTCACCTGGGGGGGATTTGGGGGGGGCTCAGGTAACTCACCTGGGGGATTTTGGGGGCTCAGGTAACTCACCTGGGGGGATTTGGGGGGCTCAGGTAACTCACCTGGGGGGTTTGGGGGCTCAGGTAACTCACCTGGGGGGTTTGGGGGGGGGGCTCAGGTAACTCACCTGGGGGATTTGGGGGGCTCAGGTAACTCACCTGGGGGGTTTGGGGGGGCTCAGGTAACTCACCTGGGGGGTTTTGGGGGGCTCAGGTAACTCACCTGGGGGGATTTTGGGGCTCAGGTAACTCACCTGGGGGCCCCAGGAGGGGGAGGGGATTCCAGGGGCATAATTTGGGTCTGGGACCCCCGGAGATTTTGGGCGGGGGAATTTGGGGAGGGGGCGGGCTTGTTTAGGGTTAACCCCAGCCCACCGCGTGGGGGAGGGGCCGGGATTTGGGGGGCGGGACCGCTCCGAGGGGGGGGGTGGGGCGGGGCCGAGGGGGTCCGGGAGGAGGATTTTTGGGGGTTCGGGGTGATTTTTGGGGGTCCGGTGATTTTAGGGGTGATTTTTGAGGTCCCGGGTGATTTTTGGGGTGATTTTGGGGGCCCCGGGTGATGTTGGGCTGATTTTGGGGTTCCCGGTTAATTTTTGGGATCATTTGGGGTTTCGGGTGATTTTTGGGGGTCCCGGTGATTTTTGGGGTGATTTTGGGGTGATTTGGGGTTTCCTGGTTGATTTTGGGGTGATTTCTGGGGGTCCTGGGTGATTTTAGGATGATTTTGGGGGTCCCAGGATGATTTTAGGGGTTATTTAGGGTTCCCGGGTGATTTTGGGGTGATTTTAGGGGTTCCCGGTTAATTTTTGGGGGTCCTGGGTGATTTTTGGGTGATTTTGGTTCCCGGGTGATTTTTGGGGGTCCCGGGTGATTTTAGGGGATCCCGGGTGATTTTTGGGGGTCCCGGGTGATTTTAGGGGTGATTTTGGTTCCCGGGTGATTTTTGGGGGTCCCGGGTGATTTTGGGGCGATTTTTGGGGGGTCCCGCTGATTTTGGGGTGATTTCTGGGGGTCCCGGGTGATTTTAGGATGATTTTGGGGGGTCCCGGGATGATTTTGGGGGTCCCAGGATGATTTTTGGGAGTTATTTAGGGGCTCCCGGGTGATTTTTGGGGGTGATTTTGGGGGCCCCGGTTGATTTTAGGGGTGATTTTGGCGTTCCCCGGTTAATTTTTGGGGTCATTTGGGGTTTCCGGGTGATTTTTAGGGGTGATTTTGGGGGTCCCGGGTGATTTTTGGGGTGATTTAGGGTTTCCTGGTTGATTTTGGGGTGATTTCTGGGGATCCCGGGTGATTTTAGGATGATTTTGGGGGTCCCAGGATGATTTTTGGGATGATTTTGGGGGTCCCAGGATGATTTTGGAGTGATTTTGGGGGCCCCGCTGATTTTAGGGGTGATTTTAGCGTTCCCCGGTTAATTTTTGGGGTCATTTAGGGGGTCCCGGTGATTTTTGGGGTGATTTTGGGGGTCCCGGGTGATTTTTGGGGGTCCCGGGTGATTTTTGGGGTGATTTTGGGGGTCCCAGGATGATTTTGGGGTGATTTTGGGGTCCCGGGTGATTTTTGGGGTCCAGGTTGATTTTTGGGGATCCCGGGTGATTTTGGGGGTGATTTTACGTGATTTTGGGGGTTATTTTGGGTGATTTTGGGGTTCCTGGGTAATTTTTGGGGTGATTTTGGGGTGGTTTTGGGTGATTTTGGGGTGATTTGGGGGTCCGGGGTGATTTTTGGGATGATTTTGGGGTGATTTGGGGTAATTTTGGAGATCCCAGGATGACTTTGGGGTGATTTTGGGTGATTTTGGTGTTATTTGGGGTGATTTGGGGTGATTTGGGATGTTTTTAGTGTGATTTTGGGGTGATTCTGGGTGATTTCGGGTGATTTGGGGTGATTTTCGGAGATTTTGGGGTGACTTTGGGTGATTTCGGGTGATTTCGGTGTTCCCAGGATGATTTTGGGCTTATTTGGGGTGATTTTGGGTGATTTCGGGTGATTTTGGGGTGATTTCGGGTGATTTCGGGGTGATTTCTGGTGATTTGGGGTTATTTGGGGTGATTTTGGGTGATTTTGGGGTGATTTCGGTTTATTTTGGGTGATTTTGGGGTGATTTCGGGTGATTTTGGGTGATTCTGGGTGGTTTCGGGTGATTTTAAGGTGATTTCTGGTGATTTCTGGTGATTTCGGTTAATTTTGGGGTGATCCGGGGGTAATTTTTGGGGTGATTCAGGATGATTTTGGGAGTGATTTGGGGTGATTTTGGTGGTTCCTGGTTGATTTTTGGGGGTGATTTCGGGTGATTTCGGGGTGATTTAGGGGTTATTTCGGGTGATTTTTGGGGTGATTTTAGGTGATTTTGGGATGATTTCGGGTGATTTCGGGTTATTTTTGGGGTGATTTCGGGCGATTTCAGTTGATTTTGAGCTGATTTGGGGGTGATTTTGGGTGATTTCGGGGTGATTTCGGGTGATCTTAAGGTGACTTTGGGGTGATTTCCGGTGATTTCGGGCTGATTTTGGGTGATTTCGGGTGATTTTGGGGTGATTTCGGGTGATTTTGAGGTGATTTTGGGGTTATTTGGTGTGATTTGGGGTGATTTTGGGGTGAATTCTGGTGATTTCGGGTGATGTCGGGTGATTTTGGGTGATTTCTGGGATGATTTGGGGTGATTTCGGGGTGATTTCGGTTGATTTTGGGCTGATTTTGGGTGATTTCGGGTGATTTCCGGGTGATTTCTGGTGATGTCGGGTGATTTCGGTTGATTTCCCGCTGATTTTGGGTGATTTCGGGTGATTTCGGGTGATTTTGGGTGATTTTGGGTGATTTCAGGGGTGATTTCGGGTGATTTTGGGTGATTTCGAGTTGATTTCGGGTGATTTCGGGTGATTTCGGTTGATTTCGGGTGATTTCGGCTGATTTTGGGTGATTTCGGGTGACTCTGGCCCCGCAGATGGAGGATCTCTACGAGGATTTCCACATCGTGAAGCTGCCGCTGCTGCCGCACGAGGTGCGGGGGGGGGACAAGGTCAACACCTTCAGCTCGCTGCTGCTGGACCCCTACCAGCCCCCCAGCCCCAAATAGTCCGAAAACACTCTAAAAACTACTCCCAAAACCCCCCAAAAAAACTGCAAAAACCCCAAAACCAAAAAACCATGAAAAATCCCCAAAAACCCCCCAAACCCCCTGCGGGGGGCACTGCACTTGATTTATCCCCCTCCCCCCAAAAAACCACAGAGAGGGGGAGGGAGGTTCTGCCCCCTCCCCCACCCGCTGTGACCCCAAATTTTGGGGGAGGGGAAGGGGGGGAGGGCGGGTTTGGGATCTCTCCCGAGGTGGGGGGAGGGATTTGGGGAGGGCGTGTAAATAATAAATTTGAGAAGCAAAATGAGTCTGGGGGGTTTTATGGGGGGAGGGGGATTTGGGGGGTCCGGGTGGATTTTGGGGGTCCGGGTGATTTTTTGGGGGGTCCGTGAATTTTTGGGGAGTCCAGGTGGATTTTTGGGGGGTCTGGATGAATTTTATGGGTCCAGATGGATTTTTGGGGGTCCGGGTGGATTTTGGGGGGTCCGGGATGGATTTTGGGGGGTCCAGATGGATTTTGGGAGACCTCGGATGAATTTTGGGGGTCCGGGTGCTTTTGGGGGGTCCGGGGTGAATTTTGGGGGGTCCGGGTGGATTTTGGGGGGTTCGGGTTGATTTTGGGGGTCCGGGTGAGATTTGGGGGGTCCAGGTGGATTTTGGGGGGTCCAGGTGAATTTTGGGGGGTTCCGGGTGTTTTTGGGGGTCCGGGTGAATTTTGGGGGGCCGGGTGTTTTTTGGGGGGCTCCAGGTGGATTTTTGGGGGTCCGCTTGAATTTTGGGAGGTCCAGATGAATTTTTGGGGGTCCGTGTGAATTTTGGAGGTTCCCCGATGAATTTTGGGGGGTCCGGATGAATTTTGGGGGGTCCGGATGAATTTTGGGGGTTCCGGATGAATTTTAGGGGTTCCAGGCGGATTTTGGGGTGTCCCGTGGATTTTTTGGGGGTTCCGGGTGGATTTTGGGGGTTCGGGTGTTTTTTGGGCGGTGACGTCACCGCCCGCCCCTCATTAACAGCGGATTAAGGGTGGGGGGCGCTGGGGGGAGGGGAGGATTTGGGGGTCCCGGGGGTTTTGGGGTGCCGGGGGGCGGGGGGTGCAGGGATGTTTTTGGGGGGTCGCCAATCCTCCCCTCCCCTCCCCCCCCCCGTGTCTCCTCGATTTAAGCCCCGCCCCCTCGGTGGCCACAGAGCCGACCGAGGGACAGGTGGGACACGGGGGTTCCTAAAATCTGCTCTGGGGACCTCCACAATCTCCTCTGGGACCCCCCAAAATCTGATTTAGGGACCCCCAAAATCTGATCTGGGACCCTCAAAATCTCCTCTGAGATCCCCAGAATCTCCTTTGGGACCCCCAAAATCTGCTGTAGGAGCCCCAAAATCTGCTCTGGGATCCCCAAAATTTGATCTAGGACCCCCAAAATCTTCTCTGGGACCCCAAAAATCTAATCTGGGCCCCCAAAATCTTCTCTGGGATCCCAAAATCAGCCCTGGGACCCCAAGATCTTCTCTGGGCCCCCAAAATCTGCTCTGAGACCCCAAAAATCTGCTCTGGGTCTACAAAATCTCATCTGAGACCCCCAAAATATCCTCTTGGACCCCAAAACCTTTTCTGGGACCCCCAAAATCTGCCCTTGGACCTCCAAAATCTGCCCTGGGACCCCAGAATCTGCTCTGGGATCCCCAAAATCTGCTCTGGGACCCCCAAAATCTGATCTGGGATCCCCAAAATATCACCTGGGACCCCAAAAATCTGATTTAGGACCCCAAAAATCTGCTCTGGGAGCCCCAAAATCGGATCTCGGACCCCCGAAATCAGCTCTGGGACCCCAAAACCTTCTCTGGGACCCCCAAAATCTGCCCTGGGACCTCCAAAATCTGATTTAGGACCCCAAAATCTGCTCTGGGAGCCCCAAAATCTGATCTAGGACCCCCCCAGGGACCCCCCTGACCCCCCCCGGCCCCCCCAGGCGTGACTACCGGCCCAGCTGGAACCTGAGCCAGAGCGAGCCCGTGGCTGGGAATTATTATCCTGTGAGCAGCTGGATCTTCATCAGGGTACGGGCACACCTGGCACACCTGGCACACCTGGGAACACCTGGGGATGGGCGGGGCACACCTGGGCACACCTGGGAACACCTGGTGTAGGGCTGGGCACACCTGTGCCACACCCAGTGCCTCTCACACCTGTGCCACACCTGGAGATGGTCTGGGCACACCTGGGCACACCTGCCCCTCACACCTGGGCACACCTGGGCACAGCTGGGCACACCTGGTGTAGGGCTGGGCACACCTGCAGGACGAGCAGGTGCAGCTGACGGTGCTGACCGATCGCTCCCAGGGCGGCAGCAGCGCCACGGACGGGTCCCTGGAGCTGATGGTGAGTGGCACACCTGGGGGGCACCTGGGGGGCACCTGGGCCTCACCTGTGCCCTCACCTGTGACATCACCTGTGATAGCACCTGTGATATTACCTGTGATAGCACCTGTGCCCTCACCTGACCTGTGCCCTCACCTGTGATATCTGTGCCACCAAATCACCTGTGCCATCACCAGTGACCTAACCTATGACCTCATCTGTGCCCTCACCTGTGATATTACCTGTGCCCTCACCTGTGCCCTCATCTATGACCTCACCTGTGACATCACCTGTCCCCACCTGTGCTCATCTGTGCTCACCTGTGACATCACCTGTGCCCACCTTTCCCCACCTGTGCTCATCTGTGATATTACCTGTGATCTCACCTGTGCTCACCTGTCACCTGTCCTCACCTGTGCCAACCTGTTCTCACCTGTGCTCACCTGTGCTCTCACCTTTGCTCACCTGTGCTCACCTGTGCTCACCTGTGATATTACCTGTGCCTCACCTGTGCCCACCTGTCCCCCCTGTCCCCCCTGTGCTCACCTGTCCCCCCCGTGCCCACCTGTCCCCCGTCCCACCTGCCCAGGTGCACCGCGACTGCTGCTGTGGGACGACAGGGCGGGGAGCCTGGGGAGGCGCTGGACGAGCCGGGCTGACGGCGGGGGGCTGCAGGTCTGGGGGCGGCACCTGCTGCTGCTGCACCTGGCGAGGGCGGCGCCCGAGCAGCTGCGACGCTGGCGCAGGAGATAGCCACGCCCCCGCACCTGCTGCTGGCCGGCGGGGCAGGGGGCCGCACCTGCGGCAGGTGAGCGGGGAAGGGGTCACACCTGGGCCAGGGGAGTGGGAGGGGTCACACCTGCGGCAGGTGAGCGGGGGAGGGGCCGCACCTGCGGCAGGTGAGCGGGGGAGGGGTCACACCTGCGGCAGGGGAAGGGGAGGGGCCGCACCTGCGGCAGGTGAGCGGGGGAGGGGTCACACCTGGGCCAGGGGAGTGGGAGGGGTCACACCTGCGGCAGGTGAGCGGGGGAGGGGCCGCACCTGCGGGAAGGTGAGCGGGGAGGGGCCGCACCTGGGCCGGGGGAGGGCCGCACCTGCGGCAGGTGAGTGGGGAGGGCCGCACCTGCGGAAGGTGAGCCGGGGGAGGGGCCGCACCTGGGCCGGGGAAGGCTGCACCTGCGGCAGGTGAGCTGGGGAGGGGCCGCACCTGCAGGTGAAAGCTAGGGGAGGGCCGCACCTGCGGCAGGTGAGGGGGAGGGCCGCACCTGCGGCAGGTGAGCTGGGGAGGGCTGCACCTGCGGCAGGTGAGCGGGGGAGGGGTCACACCTGCGGCAGGTGAGCGGGGGAGGGGTCACACCTGCGGCAGGTGAGCGGGGGAGGGGTCACACCTGCGGCAGGGGAAGGGGGAGGGGCGCACTCCGGCAGGTGAGCCGAGGGAGGGGTCACACCTGGGCCAGGGGAGTGGGAGGGGTCACACCCTGCGGCAGGTGAGCTGGGAGGGGACGCACCCGCGGCAGGTGAGCGGGGGAGGGGTCACACCTGCCCCAGAGGGGAGGGGGGAGGGATCACACCTGCCCCCAGGTGAGGGGGAGGGGTCACCTATTCCAGGGCAGGGGTCACACCTGGGCCATGGAAGTGAGGAGGGGTGTGGGGTCACTTGTGCCAGGTGAGCAGGGCGGGTCACACCTGCAGCAGGTGAGGGTCACACCTGTCTCGAGGGTGATTGGGGGGCTCGGGGCTCACACCTGTCCCAGGTGAGCAGGGAGGGGCTCTGGGCTCAGACCTGTCCCAGGTGAGCTCAGACCTGCTCCAGGTGGCTCACAGCTGCCCCAGGTGGGCTCACACCTGCCCCAGGTGACTCACACCTGCCCCAGATGAGCTCACACCTGCCCCAGGTGACTCACACCTGCCCCAGGTGAGCTCCCACCCGCCCCAGGTGGGCTCTGAGCTCACACCTGCCCCAGGTGACTCTCACCTGCCCCAGATGAGCTCACACCTGCCCCCAGATGAGCTCACACCTGCCCCAGGTGACTCTCACCTGCCCCAGATGAGCCTCACACCTGCCCCCAGGTGACTCACACCTGCCCCCAGGTGGCTCTCACCTGCCCCAGATGAGCTCACACCTGCCCCAGATGAGCTCACACCTGCCCCAGGTGACTCTCACCTGCCCCCAGATGAGCTCACACCTGCCCCAGATGAGCTCACACCTGCCCCCAGGTGACTCTCACCTGCCCCAGATGAGCTCACACCTGCCCCAGGTGACTCACACCTGCCCCCAGGTGGCTCCCACCCGCCCCCAGGTGGGCTCTGAGCTCACACCTGCCCCAGGTGACTCACACCCTGCCCCAGGTGGGCTCTGAGCTCACACCTGCCCCAGGTGACTCACACCTGCCCCAGGTGGCTCCCACCTGCCCCAGGTGGGCTCTGGGCTCACACCTGCCCCAGGTGAGCTCACACCTGCCCCAGGTGGGGCTCTGGGCTCCCACCTGCCCCAGGTGGCTCCCACCTGCCCCAGGTGGGGCTCTGGGCTCACACCTGCCCCAGGTGTCTCACACCTGCCCCAGGTGAGCTCACACCTGCCCCAGGTGACTCACACCTGCCCCAGGTGGGGCTCTGGGCTCCCACCTGCCCCAGGTGTCTCACACCTGCCCCAGGTGAGCTCACACCTGCCCCAGGTGGCTCCCACCTGCCCCAGGTGGGCTCTGGGCTCGCACCTGCCCCAGGTGGGGCTCTGGGCTCCCACCTGCCCCAGGTGGCTCCCACCTGCCCCAGGTGACTCGTACCTGCCCCAGGTGAGCTCACACCTGCCCCAGGTGGGGCTCTGGGCTCTCACCTGCCCCAGGTGACTCACACCTGCCCCAGGTGTCTCCCACCTGCCCCAGGTGGGGCTCTGGGCTCTCACCTGCCCCAGGTGGCTCCCACCTGCCCCAGGTGAGCTCCCACCTGCCCCAGGTGGCTCCCACCCGCCCCAGGTGGCTCACAGCTGCCCCAGGTGACTCCCACCTGCCCCAGGTGGCTCCCACCTGCCCCAGGTGACTCGCACCTGCCCGCAGCTCTCGGCGCTGCGGCGGGCGCTGCCCCCCCAGCTGCACCTGCTGTCGCTGGAGCCGCGCGGCGCCGGGCGCGTCCTGCTGCGCCTCGAGCACCTGCACGAGCGCGGGGAGCGCGGCGGAGCCCGGGCCGGACCGCTGGAGCTGACGGTGCCCGATAGCGGGGGGGAACGGGAACGGGAATGACGGGGATGGTGGGGATAATGGGAATGATGGGGATAGTGGGGATAATGGGAATGGGAATGGGGATAGTGGGGATAATGGGAATGATGGGAATAATGGGGATGGGAATGATGGGAATGGGAATAATGGGAATGATGGGGATAGTGGGGATGGTGGGGATAATGGGAATGATGGGGATAATGGGCATGATGGGGATGATGGGAATAATGGGAATGGGGATAATGGGAATGGGAATGATGGGGATAATGGGAATTGGGAATTGGGAAGAATGGGAATGGGAATAATGGGAATAATGGGAGTGAGAATGATGGGATTAATGGGAATGGGAATAATGGGGTTAATGGGAATGATGGGGATAATGGGGATAATGGGGATTATGGGAATAATGGGAATGGGAATGGGGAATAATGGGAATAATGGGGTTAATGGGAATTATGGGGTTAATGGGGATTATGGGAATAATGGGAATGGGACTGGGAATAATGGAAATGGGAATGGGGATAATGGGAATGAGAATGATGGGATTAATGGGAATGGGAATAAAGGGAATGATGGGGAATGGGAATGGGGATAATGGGAATGATGGGAATGGGAATAATGGGGATTATGGGAATGATGGGAATGGGACTGGGAATAATGGGAATGGGGTAAATGGGAATAATGGGGTTAATGGGAATAATGGGAATAACGGGGGAATAATGGGAATGATGGGTATGATGGGAATGATGGGGTTAATGGGAATCATGGGATTAATGGGAATGGGGATAATGGGAATAATGGGAATGGGAATGATGGGGATAATGGGAATGGAACTGGGAATAATGGGAATGGGAATGATGGGGATAATGGGAATGGAACTGGGAATAATGGGAATGGGAATGGGGATAATGGGAATAGGAATGATGCGATTAATGGGAATGGGAATAATGGGAATAATGGGAATGGGAATAATGGGGATAATAGGAATAGTGGGAATAATGGGAATGGGAATGATGAGGATAATGGGAATAATGGGGAATGACGGGGATAACGGGAATGGGAATAATGGGGATAATGGGAATAATGGGAATGATGGGAATGGGAATAATGGGAATAGGAATGGGAATGGGAATGGGGAATAATGGGAATAGGAATGGGAATGGGAAGAATAGGGAATAATGGGGAATGGGAATGGGAACGGGGAATGGGGCTGGGGGCTGCTACAGGGTCCTGGGAATGGGAGCGACGGGGCTGTTCTAGGGGGGCTGGGAATGGGTCTGGGGGCTGCTCCAGAGGGGGCTGGGAAGCGGAACGGGGCTGGAACGGGGGCTGGGGGGCTGCTCCAGGGGGCTGGGAATGGGAATGGGGCTGGGGGCTCCTCCAAGGGGGCTGGGAATGGGAATGGGGCTGGGGGCTGCTCGGGAGTCCTGGGAATGGGGCTGGGGCTGCTCCAGGGGGTCCTGGCTCCATTTCGGGGTCTTGAGCCACTGCCGAGGGTCCTGGCCCAATTTTGGGGGTCTGGGGGCTGCCCAGGGGGTCCAGGTCGGCTCTGGGGTGTTTGGGTGTCTGGGGGCTCCCTGGGGGTCTCTGGGAGTATTTGGGGGGTCCCTGGGGAGTCTCAGGGTGGTCCCGGGGTCTCTGGGATTCCCTGGGGGGTCCCGGGGAGTCCCCTGGGGTCTCAGGGGGTCTCACCCGCCCTCCCCCAGGCACCCCCTGCGTCATGGCTGCGGCCGATGCAGATCCGAAACGCTCCTGGCCATGCGACTGCACCCCAGACCCAAATCAGCGCATTGACCCCTGAGCCCCCAGACCCAAATCAGCGCATTGACCCCCGCTGCCCCCCAGACCCAAATCAGCGCGATTGACCCCTCGAGCCCCCAGACCCAAAACAGCATGGGAGCCCCCAGACCCAAAACAGCGGGGACCCCTAGAGCCCCAGACTCAAAACATGGGGAACCCCCAGCCCTCAGACCCAAAACAGCTGGAACCCCCGAGCCCCCCAGACCCAAAACAGCATTGACCCCCGCGCCCCCAGACTAAAACAGCTGGGACCCCCGAGCCCCCCGAGACCCCCTGACCCAAAACAGCTTGGGAACCCCGAGCCCCCGCGCCCCCAGACCCCAAAAACAGCTGACCCCGAGCTCCCAGACCCAAAGAAGCGACGACCCCGGTCGCTCCGGAGCCGTTTATTGGGGGCGGCCGGGGGCTCCTGGGGAACGGCACTGCTGGCCCTAGGGACAGGGAACCCATGAGCACAGACCCCTCTCCCCAAATTCCAGACCCCTCCCCAATTCCAGCCCCCCACCCAAATTCCAGCCCCTCCCCAATTCCAGCCCCCTCCCCCAAATTCCAGCCCCCTCCCCAGCTCCCAATCCCCATCCCCAAATTCCAGCCCCCCACCCAAATTCCCAGCCCCATCCCCCAATTGCCATGACCCCTCCCCAAACTCCCAACTCTTCTTATTCCAAATTTCCAGCCACCACCCTAAATTCTCAGCCCCCTCCCCAGATTCTCAACCTCCTCCCCAAATTCCCAAGCCCTCCCCCAAATTCCAGCCCCCTCCCCCACTCCAGCCCCTCCCCCAATTCCAGCCCCTCTTATTCCCAAATCCCCATTTTATTTTATTTTCCCATTCTCTGTTTCCTGAGCCCCCCCCATATTCCTGCACCCCTTTCCATTCCCTGACCCTCCCCTGCACATTTTCGAATCCCCCATTTTGGGGACCCTCCCCTATTTTTTGACCCCTCCCCTATTTTGGGCCCTCCCCCTATTTTGGGCCCCCTCCCTATTTTGGGGACCCCTCCCCCGTGTTTTGGAACCCCTCCCCTCTATTTTGGGACCTTTAGCTATTTTGGGACCCTCCCTATTTTGGGACCCTCCCCCTATTTTTTGAGACCCCTCCCTGTGTTTTGGGACCCGTCACCCGATATTTTGTGACCCCCTCCCCTATTTTGCAGGATCCTCCCCCTATTTTTGGGGACCCCTCCCTGTGTTTAGGACCCCTCCCTTATTTTGGGACCCTCCCCCTATTTTGTGACCCCTCCCCTATTTTGAGACCCCCTCCCCTGTATTTTGGGACCCTCCCCTATTTTGAGACCCTCCCCCTATTTTGAGACCCTCCCCTTATTTTGGGACCCTTCCCCTATTTTAGGACCCTTCCCCTATTTTGGGCCCTTCCCTCAGATTTTTGGGGACCCCTCTCCCTATTTTGAGACCCTCCCCCTATTTTGAGACCCTTCCCTATTTTGTGACCCTCCCCGTGTTTTGGGACCCCTCCCTTATTTTGAGACCCCTCCCTGTATTTTAGGGACCCCTCCCCTTATTTTGAGACTCCTTCCCCTGTTTTGGGACTCTCCCCCTATTTTGGGACCCTTTCAGCTATTTTGGGACCCTCCCGCTATTTTGGGACCCCTCCCCCTACTTTGTGACCCCTCCCTATTTTGAGACCCTTCCCCTATTTTGTGACCCTCCCCCTATTTTGTGAACCCTCCCCGTGTTTTTGAGACCCCTCCCCTTATTTTGAGACCCCTCCCCGTATTTTAGGACCCTCCCCTTATTTTGGGACCCCTCCCCTTATTTTTGAGACCCTCCCCTGTCTTTGTGACCCCCTCCCCGTGTTTTGAGACCCCTCCCCTTATTTTGAGACCCCCTCCCCTGTCTTTGGGACCCTCCCCTATTTTGAGACCCCTCCCCTGTATTTTAGGACCCTCCCCTGTCTTTGAGGCCCCTCCCCCTGTGTTTGGGACCCTCCCCTATTCTGGGGCCCCTCCCACCTCCTTGAGGCGCTTGCCGGGCAGTTGTTCCAGCCCCGCCCTCGTCCGAGCGCTACGCCCTGCTTTGTTCTGCAGCAGCTGCCGCTTCTCCTGCAGGGAGGGGGCCGCTCTGAACGTCATGAATGAGCCGGGGACCCCCCAAAAAAAAAAATTAGACAGGGTAGAGGCGGGGGAACCTCAGGAGTTGGGGCTCAGCCATTCTCCTGATTTTTAGGATTAGGATTTTAGGGGAGCACCCCCGAGCAGGGCTGGGGCTCCTGGCCCCCTTCAGAGTCTCCGGCTCACCCCGGCCGGGCTCTCATGGGCTCCCAGAACGCCTCGGGTTCTCGGGGAAGCTTGAGGCCAGGGGCTGTCACGACAGCTGGTTGACGTCCGGCTGAGGGAGAAGCTACGCCCTGGAGCCTGGGGGGAAAGGGGAAAAGGGGGATTGGGGATAGTGGGGGATAGTGGGGGATAGTGGGAATGGTGGGGATGGTGGGGATAGTGGGATAGTGGGGATAATGGGGATAATGGGAATTATGGGGATAATGGGGATAATGGGAATAATGGGAATGGGGATAGCGGGAATATTGTGAATGGGGATAATGGGAATAATGGGGATAATGGGAATAATGGGGATAATTGTAATAATGGGGATAATGGGGATAATGGGAATAACAATAATGGGGATAATGGGAATAAGGGGAATAATGGGGATAATGGGGATAATGGGAATAATGGGGATAATGGGGATAATGGGAATAATGGGGGTAATGGGAATGGAAATAATGGGAATGGGGATAATGGGGATAATGGGAATAATGGGAATAATGGGAATGGGGATAATGGGGATAATGGGAATAATGGGGATAATGGGGATAATGGGAATAATGGGGATAATTGTAATAATGGGGATAATGGGGATAATGGGAATAACAATAATGGGGATAATGGGAATAAGGGGAATAATGGGGATAATGGGGATAATGGGAATAATGGGAATAATGGGAATGATGGGAATAATGGCAATGGGGATAATGGGGATAATGGAGATAATGGGAATGGGAATAATGGGAATGATGGGAATGATGGGGATAATGGGGATAATGGGAATGCGGATAATGGGAATAATGGAAGTGGGAATAATGGGAATGGGGATAATGGAATGGGGATAATGGGAATAATGGGGATAATGGGAATGGGGATAGCGGGAATATTGTGAATGGGGATAATGGGGATAATGGGGATAATGGGAATAATGGGGATAATGGGAATAATGGGGATAATGGGAATGGGGATAATGGGAATAATGGGAATAATGGGAATGGGGATAGTGGGAATATTGTGAATGGGGATAATGGGGATAATGGGAATAATGGGGAAAATGGGAATAATGGGAATAATGGGAATGGGGATAGCGGGAATATTGTGAATAATGGGAATAATGGGAAAAATGGGGATAACGGGAATAATGGGGATAATGGAGATAATGGGGATAATGGGGATAATGGGAATGATGGGAATAATGGAGATAATGGGGATAATGGGGATAATGGGAATGATGGGAATAATGGGAATGGGGATAATGGGAATAATGGGAATGGGGATAATGGAAATAATGAGAATGGGGAATGGGAATGATGGGAATGATGGGAATGATGGGAATGATGGGAATGATGGGAATGATGGGAATAATGGGAATGGGGATAGTGGCAATAATGGGAATAACGGGAATAATAGGAATGGGTGTTGGGGGGCTCAGGGGGTTTGGGGACCCCCCTCCCAGCCCGGGCCCTACGTGGGCTGCACCGAGAGGATCCGCGCGGCCGGGCTGGACTCCGGCAGCCGCTCCAGCTTCACGGGGTGCAGCTTGGCCTGGGGAAAACGGGGAAAAACCGGGAAAAAACTGGTAAAAATGGGGCTCAGGGGGTGGGAACGGGCGCCGGGGTGGGGGAGTCTGCCCACGATCAGCACACGCCCCAGAGCAGGGCGGGCTGGCGTCTACGTCTTGTGGCTGGCAGTGGGACAGGCACTGAGCTTTTACAGCGTGCCTGCAACAGTGAGTCTTGAGGGGGGTCTCAGGGGTCTGGGGGCTCTGGGGGTCTGGGGGGCTCTGAGGGGGTTTTGGGGAGCCAGGATGGGGGTTTTGGGGGGCTCTCGGGGGGTCTGGGGGGCTCTCGGGGGTCTGGAGGGGCCAGGATGGGGGGTTTGAGGGACCAGGACAGGGGTTTGGAGGGGCTCTGAGGGGTCTGGGGGGAGCCAGGATGGGGGGTTTGAGGGGGGCTCTGAGGGGGTCTGGGGGGGGGGCTCTCGGGGGGTCTGGGGGGGAGCCAGGATGGGGGTTTGAGGGGGGGCTCTGAGGGGGTCTGGGGGGGGGGCTCTCGGGGGTCTGGGGGAGCCAGGATGGGGGTCTGGGGAGCCAGGATGGGGGTTTGGGGGAGCCAGGATGGGGGGTCTGGGGGAGCTCTCGGGGGTCTGGGGGGCTCTCAGGGGTCTGGGGGAGCCAGGATGGGGGTTTGGGTGGGCTCTGAGGGGATTTGGGGGGGGGGCTCTGAGGGGGATGTGGAGGGCTCTCAGGGGTCTGGGGGGCTCTCGGGGCTCTGGAGGGGGCCAGGATGGGGGGTTTGAGGGACCAGGACAGGGGTTTGGAGGGGCTCTGAGGGGTCTGGGGGGGGCGGTTCTGAGGGGGTTTGTGTGGTCCATGAGGAGTTTGGAGGGGTCAAGATGGGGGGGTTTGGGGGGGTTCTGAGGGGGGTTTGGGGTCCCAGAGGGGTTTGGGGGTCCATGAAGGGTTTGGGGTCCCTGAGGGATTTGTGGCTGAGGGGGTTTGGGGGTCCCTGAAGGGATTTGGGGCCCCCCAGGGTTTGGGGTCCCTGATGAGGTTTGGGGGGTCTCAGGGATTTGGAGTCCCAGAGGGGTTTGGGGGTCCCTGAAGGGGATTGGGGTACCTGAGGGGTTTGGGGGTCCCAGAGGGTTTGGGGGTCCCTGATGGGTTTGGGGGTCCCTGAAGGGATTTGGGGGTTCCCAGATGAGGTTTGGGGGTCCCTGAAGGATTCGGGGGTCCCAGATGAGGTTTGGGGGGGTCCCTGATGGGATTTGGGGGGGTCCCTGATGACATTTGGGGGTCCCCGGGGTTTGGAGTCCCAGATGAGGGTTTGGGGGTCCCTGAAGGGTTCGGGGGTCCCGGAGGGTTTGGGAGTCCCAGATGAGGTCGGGGTCCCTGAAGGATTTGGGGGTCCCTGGAGGATTTGGGGGTCCCGGAGGGGTTCGGGGTCCCGGGGGTCTGGGGGTCCCTGATGGGTTTGGGGGGTCCCTGATGAGGTTTGGGGGTCCCTGAAGGATTTGGGGGTCCCGAGGGGTTCGGGGGTCCCGGAGGGGTTTGTGTGGTCCATGAGGAGTTTGGAGGGGTCAGGATGGGGGCTTGGGGGGATTCTGAGGGGTTTGGGGGTCCCAGAGGGGTTTGGGGTCCAGAGGGTTTGGGGTCCATGAAGGGGTTTGGAGTTCCCCAGAGGGTTTGGGGGGTCCCTGATGGGTTTGGGGGTCCCAGAGGGTTTGGGGGTCCTCGAGGGATTTGGGGGTCCCTGAAGGATTTGTGGCTGAGGGGGTTTGGGGTCCCTGATGACATTTGGGGTCCCTGAAGGATTTGTGGGGTCCCTGATGGGTCTGGGGGTTCCCTGATGAGGTTCGGGGGTCCCGGAGGGGTTCGGGGTCCCGGAGGGGTTCGGGGTCCCGGGGGGGTTCGGGGGTCCCACCGCAGCTGCAGCAGGCTGGGGGTGCTGCTGTGGATGGCGCTGCTCAGCCCGTCCAGCGTGTGATAGAGCGGGACATCGGCGAGTTCCTGCGGGACACGGACACGGGACACGGGATGGAACACGGGGATAGCCCACGGGACACACCCACGGGACATCGGCGAGTTCCTGCGGGACACGGACACGGGATGGAACACGGGACACGGGATACGGGACACGGACACGGGACACGGACACGGGACACGGACACGGGGATGGAACACGGGGATAGCCCAGGGGATAGCCCGCAGAACACGCCCACGGTCACTGCGGGGCGGGGCCAGCCGCGGGACACGCCCACGGGGATAGCCCACGGGACACGCCCGCCCCCATTTGCAGTGTCCCTGCCCCCATTCATGGTTTCCCTGCCCCCATTCGATGTGTCCCTGCCCCCACTCGGCGATGTTCCCCACCTCATTCTGTGCCCCCGCCTCCACTGGATGTGTCCCCGCCCCATTCTCTGTCCCCGCCCCCATTTGCAGTGTCCCCGCCCCCACTCGCGCTGTCCCCGCCCCTCCCCCGGGGTCCCCGCCCCCACTGGATGTGTCCCCGCCCCATTCTCTGTGCCTGCCCCTCTCAGTGGTGTCCCTCGCCTCTCTCCCCGCTCTGTCCCCGCCCCATTCTTTTGTCCCCGCCCCTCCCCGCTGTCCCCCGCCCCATTCTTTGTCCCCGCCCCATTCTTTGTCCCCGCCCCATTCTTGTCCCCGCCCTCCCCGCTGTCCCCGCCCCTCCCTGGCTGTCCCCGCCCCCATTTGCAGTGTCCCCCGCCCCTATTTGTAATGTCCCTGCCCCCTCCCCGCTGTCCCTGCCCCATTCTTTGTCCCCGCCCCATTCTTTGTCCCCGCCCCCTCCCCGCTGTCCCCGCCCCCTCCCCGCTGTCCCCGCCCCCTGTCGCGCTGTCCCCGCGCTGTCCCCGCGCTGTCCCCGCTGTCCCCTGTCCCTCTGTCACCTCGGCGATGACGCTCAGCATTCCGCGCAGCCGCGCCTCGCCCGCGAAGCGCCCGGGGCTGCGCTCCAGCGCCGCCAGCAGCGCCGCCACCAGCGCGGGGTCGTGCAGGGGCTCGGCCCACACCGGGCCCCCCACCTGGGCACACGGGGGGGTCAGGCCTGGGTTTGGGGTTCAGGCCAGGTTTGGGGGTTCAGGCCGGATCTGGGGGTTCAGCCCGGATTTGAGGCTCAGCCCGTTTTTGGGGCTCAGCCCGTTTTTGGGGGTTCAGCCCGTTTTTGGGGGGTTCAGGGCCCGGATTTGGGGTTCAGAGCCCGTTTTTGGGGGCTCAGCCCGGATTTGGGGTTCAGGGCCCAGATTTGGGGATTCAGGGCGGATTTGGGGGGTTCAGATCGGATTTGGGGGTTCAGCCCGGATTTGGGGGTTCAGCCTGTTTTTGGGGTTCAGGCCGGATTTGGGGGTTCAGGGTCGGATTTGAGGCTCAGCCTCGCTTTTGGGGCTCAGCCCGTTTTTGGGGGGTTCAGGGCCCGGATTTGGGGTTCAGGAGCCCGCTTTTGGGGGCTCAGCCCGGATTTCAGGGGTTCAGGGCCCAGATTTGGGATTCAGGGCGGATTTGGGGGTTCAGATCGGATTTGGGGGTTCAGCCCGGATTTGGGGTTCAGCCCGTTTTTGGGGGTTCAGGCCGGATTTGGGGGTTCAGGCCGGATTTGGGGGTTCAGCCCTGCTTTTGGGGCCTCAGCCAGGATTTGGGGGTTCAGGGCCTCGGATTTGGGGGTTCAGAGCCCGCTTTTGGGGCTCTGCCCGTTTTTGGGGTTCAGCCCGTTTTGGGGGCTCAGCCCGGATTTGGGGTTCAGGGTCTCGTATTTCGGCTCAGACCCGTTTTTGGGGTTCAACCCGTTTTTGGGCTCAGCTCGGATTTGGGGCTCAGCCCGGATTTAGGGGCTCAGCCCGTTTTTGGGGTTCAGACCCGGATTTGGGGGCTCAGCCCTGCTTTTTGGGGCTCTGCCCGTTTTTGGGGTTCAGCCCGTTTTTGGGGGCTCAGCCTGCTTTTTGGGGGGTTCAGGGCCTGGATTTGGGGGTTCAGAGCCCGCTTTTGGGGGCTCAGCCCGATTTGGGGTTCAGGGCCCAGATTTGGGATTCAGGGCGGATTTGGGGGTTCAGATCGATTTGGGGGTTCAGCCCGTTTTGGGGGCTCAGCCCGGATTTGGGGAGTTCAGCTCGCTTTTTGGGGTTCAGATCGGATTTGGGGGTTCAGCCCGCTTTTGGGGCTCAGCCCGGACTTTGGGGGTTCAGCCCGCTTTTTGGCATTCAGACCCCGTTTTGGGGTTCAGACCCGATTTGGGGGCTCAGCCCTGCTTTTGGGGGCTCTGCCCGCTTTTGGGGTTCAGCCCGCTTTGGAGGCTCAGCCCGGGATTTGGGGTTCAGGGCCCGTATTTCGGGGTTCAGACCCTGCGCTTTTGGGGGTTCAGCCCGTTTTTGGGGTTCAACCCGGATTTGGGGTACACAGGTGGTGCAGCCCGTTTTTGGGGCTCAGGCCGGATTTGGGGCTCAGGCCGGATTTGGGGTTCAACTCGATTTGGGGGCTCAGACCCGCTTTTGGGGTTCAGGCCCGCTTTGGGGCTCAGCCTGCTTTTGGGGCTCAGCCCGGATTTGGGGGCTCAGACCCGCTTTTGGGGTTCAGGGCCCTGCCGTGCTCAGCTCCGCTTTTGGGGCTCAGCCCGCTCGTGCTCAGCCCGCTTTTGGGGGTTCAGCCCGCTTTTGGGGCTCAGGCCGGGATTTGGGGCTCAGCCCGCTTTTGGGGGCTCAGACCTCGCTTTTGGGGCTCAGCCCCGCTTTTGGGGGTTCAGCCCGGATTTGGGTTCAGCCCGCTTTTTGGGGGCTCAGCCTGCTGGGGCTCAGCCCTGCTTTTTGGGGTTCACCCCGTTTTTGGGGGCTCAGGCCGGATTTGGGGTTCAGGGCCCGCTTTTTGGGGTTCAGTCCGGATTTGGGGTTCAGGGCCCGCTTTTGGGGCTCAGCCCGTTTTTGGGGTTCAGCCCGGATTTGGGGCTCAGACCAGTTTTTGGGGTTCAGCCCGTTTTGGGGCTCAGCCCGTTTTGGGTTCAGCCCGTTTTGGGGCTCAGCCCTGCCGGGGCTCAGATCCGCTTTTGGGGCTCAGCCCGCTTTTGGGGTTCAGCCCGCTTTTGGGGGTTCAGGGCCGCTGGTGCTCAGCCCTGCTTTTGGGGCTCAGACCCGTTTTTGGGGGTCCAGCCCGGATTTGGGGTTCAGGGCACGCTTTTTGGGGTTCAGCCCGTTTTTGGGGCTCAGCCCGCTGGGGCTCAGCCCCGTTTTTGGGGTTCAGGGCCCGCTGGGTGCTCAGCCCGCTTTTGGGGCTCAGCCCGCTGTGCCTCAGCCCGCTTTTGGGGTTCAGCCCGCTTTTGGGGCTCAGGCCGGATTTGGGGCTCAGCCCGCTTTTGGGGGCTCAGCCCGCTTTTGGGGGTTCAGCCCGCTTTGGGGCTCAGACCCGCTTTTGGGGCTCAGCCCGTTTTTGGGGTTCAGCCCGGATTTGGGTTCAGCCCGTTTTTGGGGCTCAGCCTGTTTTCGGGCTCAGCCCCGCTTTTGGGGTTCACCCCGTTTTGGGGCTCAGGCCGGATTTGGGGTTCAGGGCCCGTTTTGGGGTTCAGTCCGGATTTGGGGGTTCAGGGCCCGCTTTTTGGGGCTCAGCCCGTTTTTGGGGTTCAGCCCGGATTTGGGGCTCAGACCCGGTTTTTGGGGTTCAGCCCGTTTTTGGGGCTCAGCCCGTTTTTGGGGTTCAGCCCGTTTTTGGGGCTCAGCCCGTTTTCGGGGCTCAGATCCGCTTTTTGGGGCTCAGCCCGTTTTTGGGGTTCAGCCCGTTTTTGGGGTTCAGGGCCGTTTTCGGTGCTCAGCCCGCTTTTGGGGGGCTCAGACCCGCTTTTGGGGTCCAGCCCGGATTTGGGGGTTCAGGGCACGCTTTTGGGGTTCAGCCCGCTTTTGGGGCTCAGCCCGCTGGGCTCAGCCCGCTTTTGGGGTTCAGGGCCTGGTTTTTGGGGCTCTGACCCGCTCGGGCTCAGCCCGTTTTTGGGGCTCAGCCCTGATTTGGGGTTCAGCCCGCTTTTTGGGGCTCAGCCCGCCGGGCTCAGATCCGCTTTTGGGGCTCAGCCCGCTTTTGGGGGCTCAGCCCGCTTTTTGGGGTTCATACCCGCTTTTGGGCTCAGACCCTGCCGGGCTCAGCCCGGTTTTGGGGTTCAGGGCCCGCTGGGCTCAGGGCCCACTGGGGCTCGGGCGGGGCAGCCTCACTGGTGCTGCTGGCAGAACTCGAGGTGGGACCCGCGAGGCCCCCGTAGGGCACAGCCTGACCAGTCAAAGCAGCCCCCCAAAGGGCCGGGGGTCTGAGGGAACCCCAAAACCCCTGGGGGAGCGGGGAGGGGAGACAGAGGGACACAGGGACGACAGAGGGACAGGGGGATGGGGAGACACGGGAGGGGACACAGTGGGGGACAGGGGAGGGACACGTGACACAGGGACGTAGGGGGACACAAGGGGGACAGGGGACAGGGGGACATGGGGGAACAGGGGGACACGGGACAGGAGGGACAGGGGGGACGAGGGGGGACACAGGGGAGACAGGGGACAGAGGGACGGGGGACAGAGGGACAGAGGGACAGGGGACACAGGGGGACAGAGGGACACAGAGGGACACAGAGGGACAGGGGGACAGGCAGGGACAGCAGGACGGGGGACAGAGGGAAGGGGACAGAGGAGGACAGAGGGACAGGGGACACAGGGACACAGGGGACAGAGAGACACAGGGGACACACAGGGACACAGGGGACACAGGGACAGGGGACAGGAGGGACAGGGGACAGGAGGGACCGAGAGACACAGAGGGACAGGGACAGAGGGACACAGGGGGACAGGGAGAAGGACACAGGGACACAGGGGACAGGGAGAAGGACACAGGGACACAGGGGACAGAGGGACACAGGCACACAGGCACACGGGCACCCCGGGACACAGGGGACACAGGGGACACAGGGGGACAGGCACACGGCACTGGGCCGGGCCGTGCACTACGCCGTGGCTCGGGCGGCCCGCCCCAGGCGCTGCAGGTGGTGCGAGCCGCAGCCCGGGCAGTGGAACACCAGCGCCTGCTTGCTGCGGGACAGCGGGCTGGGCTCAGCGGGGGCTCGGGGGGCTCGGGGACCCCCAGAGACCCCCAGGGCCCCCCCCTCACCTGGCCGAGGCCTTGACCTTGGCCTGGCCCGAGAAGACGCGCGCACGAAGATGCACGTAGAAGTCGCTGACTGAGAGCAGCGGCTGCACGGGCGCTGGTAGTATGAGATCCAGGCTGTGTGCAAGATGCAGCCGCGCCTGGGGACAGTGGAGAGGACAGGGACAGGGGACAGGGACAGGGACAGGGGACACGGGGCAGGGATAGGGACGAGGGCTAGGGCAGGGGATAGGGGACACGACAGGGGACGAAGGGGACACGGGGACAGGGGACAACGACAGGGACAGGGACAAGGGAGGGGACAGGGGACAGGGGACAGAGGGACGAGGGACAGGGCAGGGGACAGGGACAGGGACAGGGACAGAGGCCCCGGGACAGGGACAGGGACAGAGAGGACAGAGGGACGGACACAGGGGGACAGGAGGGACAGGAGCAGGGACAGGGGACAGAAGGACACGAGGACAGACATGACAGAGGGAGCAGGGACAGGGGACAGAGGGACACAGGGGACAGGGGGAGAGGACAGGACGGGGATGGGGGGACAGGGACAGGGGACAGGCAGGGACAGAGAGAGGGACACAGGGGACAGGAGGGACAGGGAGAGAGGACAGGACAGAGGACAGGGGACAGGAGGGGACATGGAGGGACAGGGGGACAGGGGACAGGGACAGGGGGACAAGGGGACAGAGGGACAGAGGAAACGGGGTGGACAGTGGACACGACAAGGGGACAGAAAGGGACAAGGACGGACAGAGGGACAGCAGGGGACAGAGACAGGGACAGGGGACAGGGACAGGAGACAGGGACAAGGGACAGGGAAAGGGACATGGGGGGACAGAGGAATGTGGATAGGAGGGACAGAGGGACACAGGGGACAGGGACGAGGGACAGGGGGACAGGGGCGATGGGAGGGCACAAGGAGGGCACGGGAGGGACAGAGAGGGACAGAGGGGACAGAGGGACAGGGAGACAGGGGACAGAGGACAGAAAGAGGACAGAGGGACAACAGAAAGGGACCAGGGGACAGAGGACAGAGGGACAGAGGACAGAGGGACAGAGGACAGACAGGGGACAAAGGGAACAGAGGACAGAGGGACAGAGGGGACAGAGGGGACAGAGGGACAGGGAGGACAGGGGACAGGGAGGGGACAGAGGGACAGAGAGAGGACAGAGGGACAGGGACAGAGGCACAGAGGACAGAGGGACAGGGGACAGAGATGATAGACAGAGGACAGAGAGGGACAGAGGGACAGAGGGACAGGAGGACAGGGGACAGAGGGACAGGGGACAGGGAAACAGAGGGACAGAGGGACAGAGGACAGAGGGACAGAGGCAGGGACAGGAACAGAGGGACAGAGGGACAGAGGGACAGGACAGAGGACAGAGGGACAGAGGGACAGAGGGACAGAGGACAGAGGGGACAGAGTACAGGAACAGGGAGGACAGAGGGACAGAGGGACGAGGGGAACAGAGGACAGAGGACGAGGGAACAGAGGGACAGAGGGACAGAGGGACAGGAACAGAGGACAGAAAGACAGGGGACACAGGAGGGACAGAGGACAGAGGGACAGAGGGACAGAGGGACAGAGGGACAAGGAGGACAGGGGACACAGGGGGGACAAAGGGACAGAGGGACAGAGGGACAGAGGGACAGAGGGACAGGGGGACAGGGACAGAGAAAGAACCATCACTCCGTGTCCATGAACCTGCTGAGGATTCCTGGCCAGGGGCGTCTCTGGCCAAGGAGCCGAATTCGGTTTTTCACTCTGCCTCACTGGAAGCACCAAATCGCTTTTTGTTGTTGTTCAGCCCTGCCAGTGCGGCTGTGTCCCCTCACCGCTGCGACCTCCCACAGAAACAGCTCCCAAATTATAAAAACTTATAATTTTACAGCTCCAAATTTATAATTTTATAGTTCTTAATTTATAATTTTACAGCTCCAAATATATAATTTTATAGTTCCAAATTTATAATTTTACATCTCCCAATTTATAATTTTACAGCTCCAAATATATAATTTTACATCTCCCAATTTATAATTTTACAGCTCTCAATTTATAATTTTATAGTTCCAAATTTATAATTTTACAGTTCCAAATATATAATTTTACATCTCTCAATTTATAATTTCATAGTTCCAAATTTATAATTTTACAGCTCTTAATATATAATTTTACAGTTCTCAATTTATAATTTTACAGTTCTCAATTTATAATTTTACAGCTATCAATGTATAATTTTACAGCTATGAATTTATAATTTTACAGTTCTCAATTTATAATTTTACATCTCCTAATTTATAATTTTACATCTCTCAATTTATAATTTTACAGCTCTCAACTTATAATTTTACATCTCTCAATTTATAATTTTACAGCTCCAAATTTATAATTTTACAGTTCTCAATTTATAATTTTACAATTCTCAATTTATAATTTTACAACTCTTAATTTATAATTTCATAGTTCCCAATTTATAATTTTACATCTCCTAATTTATAATTTTACATCTCCTAATTTATAATTTTACAGCTCCAAATTTATAATTTTACAGCTCCCAATTTATAATTTTACATCTCTCAATTTATAATTTTACAGCTCCCAATTTATAATTTTACAGCTCCCAATTTATAATTTTATAGTTCTTAATTTATAATTTTACAGCTCCCAATTTATAATTTTACAGTTCTCAATTTATAATTTTACAGCTCCAAATTTATAATTTCATAGTTCCAAATTTATAATTTTACAGCTCTTAATATATAATTTTACAGTTTTCAATTTATAATTTTACAGCTCCAAATTCATAATATTACAGCTCCCAATTTATAATTTTACAATTCACAATTTATAATTTTACAGCTCCAAATTTATAATTTTACATCTCCCAATTTATAATTTTACATCTCTCAATTTATAATTTTACAGCTCCCAATTTATAATTTTACAGCTCCCAATTTATAATTTTACAGCTCTCAATTTATAATTTTACAGCTCCCAATTTATAATTTTACAGTTCTCAATTTATAATTTTACAGTTCTCAATTTATCATTTTACACCTATCAATTTATAATTTTACAGCTCCCAATTTATAATTTTACATCTCTCAATTTATAATTTTACAGTTCTCAATTTATAATTTTACAGCTCTCAACTTATAATTTTACAGCTCCCAATTTATAATTTTACAGCTCTCAATTTATAATTTTACAGCTCCCAATTTATAATTTTACAGCTCTCAATTTATAATTTTACAGCTCCCAATTTATAATTTTACATCTCTCAATTTATAATTTTACAGCTCTTAATTTATAATTTTACAGCTCTCAACTTATAATTTTACAGCTCCCAATTTATAATTTTACAGTTCTCAATTTATAATTTTACAGTTCTCAATTTATAATTTTACAATACTCAATTTATAATTTTACAGTTCCAAATTTATAATTTTACATCTCCCAATTTATAATTTTACATCTCTCAATTTATAATTTTACAGTTCCCAATTTATAATTTTACAGCTCTCAATTTATAATTTTATAGTTCCCAATTTATAATTTTACAGCTCTCAATTTATAATTTTACAGCTATCAATTTATAATTTTACAGTTCCAAATTTATAATTTTAAAATTCTCAATTTATAATTTTACAGCTCTCAATTTGTAATTTTACAGCTCCCAATTTATAATTTTACAGCTCTCAATTTATAATTTCACAATTATAATTAAATTATTATGAATACAATTGTAATAAAATTATTATAAATTATTATAAAATTATTATAAATAAAGTGATAATAAAATCATTATAAATCAAATTATAAAATTATTCTAAATAATAATAAATAAAACTAATAAAATTATAAATCAGATTATAATAAAATTATTTAAAAATTGTAATAAATAAAACTGTAATGAAATTATTAGAATTAACATTATAATAAAATTATAAGAAAAGTTCTTATAAATAAAACTAATAAAGTTATTATAAATAAAATTATAATAAAATTGTAATAAAACCATAATAAAAAACTGAAATAAAATTATTATAAATAAAACTAATAAAATTATAAATCAGATTATAATAAAATTATTTTAAAATTGTAATAAAACTGTAATGAAATTATTAGAATTAACATTATAATAAAATTATTACAAGTAAAGTTCTTATAAATAAAACTAATAAAGTTCTTATAAATAAAATTATAATAAAATTATAATAAAACCATAATGATGAAAAACTGAAATAAAATTATTACAAATAAAACTAGTATAATTATAATGAAATTATAATAAAATTATAATGAAAGTTACAATAAATAAAACTGTAATAAAATTATAGTAATTAAAACTATAATAATTAAAATAATAAAAGTATTATAAATCAAATTATAATTAAAAAGAAATAAAATTATTATAAACCAAATTATAATAAAATTATAATAAAATTATTATAAAACCACAATAAAAACACTGAAATAAAATTATTACAAATAAAACTAGTATAATTATAATGAAATTATAATAAAATTATAATGGAAGTTATAATAAATAAAACTGTAATAAAATTACAGTAATTAAAATTATGATAACTAAAATCATAATAAAATTATTATAAATAAAAGGATAATAAATATAACTAATAAAATTACTATAAACCAAATTATAATAAAATTATAATAAAAGTTATAATAAATAAAGCTGTAATAAAATTATAGTAATTAAAGTTATAATAATGAAAATTATAATAAAATTATAATGAAAGTTATAATAAATAAAACTAATAAAATTATTATAAAAAAATTCTAATAAATTTCTAATAAACAAAACTGCAATAAAATTCTAATAAATAAAATTACAATAAAATTATTAATGAAAATTATAATAAAATTATCATGATAAAATTATAATAAAATTATCATGATAAAATTATAATAAAATTATCATGATAAAATTATAATAAAATTATAATAAAATTATAATAAATAAAATTAAAAATAGAATTATAACAATAAAATGGTGATAAATAAAGATCTCATTCCTGGCTGAGAAGCTGCATTCTGCACAGGTGGCACAGGTGGCACAGGGGGCACAGGTGGCACAGGTGGCACAGGTGGCACAAGGGTGGCACGGAGTGGCTGGCACAGGTGGCACAAGGGGGCACAAGGGGGCACAGGGGGGTGTACAGGTGGCACAGGGGGTGGCACAGGTGGCACAGGGGGCACAGGGGGCACAGGTGGCACAGGTGGCACAGGGGTGGCACAGAGGGGGGCTGTAAGGTGGCACAGGGTGGCACAGGTGGCACAGGGGGGGTGGCACAGGTGGCACAGGTGGCACAAGTGGCTGAGTGGCTGGGGGGCACAGGTGGCACAGGGGGTGCTGGGTGGCTGGGTGGCACAGGTGGCACAGAGGGGCACAGGTGGCTGGAGTGCTGGGTGGCACAGGTGGCTGAGTGGCCTGGGGGCACAGGGGGCACAGGTGGCACAAGAGGGCACAGGTGGCACAGGGGGCACAGGGCACAGGTGGCATAGAGTGGCACAGGGTGGCACAGGGAGTGGCACAGGGGGTGGCTGGAGTGGCACAGGGGTGGCACAGGGGGTGGCACAGGTGGCACAGGTGGCACAGGTGGGCTGGAGTGGCTTGCACAGGGCACAGGTGGCCAGAGGGGTGGCACTAGGGGTGGCACAAAGGTGGCACAGGTGGCACAAGGGGAGCACAGGGGGCACAGGTGGCACAGGGGTGGCACAGGGGTGGCTGGGGGCACAGGGGTGGCACTGGAGTGGCACAGGGGTGGCACAGGGGGCACAGGTGGCTGGGGGCAGAGGGGTGGCTGGAGGGGCCTGGGGTGAGCTCAGGGTGGCACAGGGGCACAGGGGTGGCACAGGCTGGAGTGGCTGGGTGGCACAGGGGGCACAGGGGTGCTGGGTGGCACAGGGTGGCTGGCACAGGGGGGCACAGGAGGCTGGCACAGGTGGCACAGGTGGCACAGGGGGCACTGGGTGGCACAGGGGGGCACAGGTGGCTGGGGTGGCACAGGGGCACAGGGGCACAGGGGTGGCACAGGTGGCACAGGTGGCACAGGGTGGCACTGGAGTGCTGGGGTGGCACAGGTGGCACAGGGGTGGCACAGGTGGCACAGGGGCACAGGGGGCACAGGTGGCACAGGTGGCACAGGTGGCACAGGGGGCACAGGTGGGGACTGGGGTGGCACAGGTGGGCACAGGGGTGCTGGGTGGCACAGGTGGCACGAGGTGGCTGGGTGGCACAGGTGGGGCACAGGTGGCACGGGGGCTGGGTGGCACAGGTGAGCTGGGGAGGGGTGGCACTGGGGGGCACAGGGGGTGGCACGGGGGCTGAGGGGGTGCTGGAGTGGCACAGGGTGGCACAGGTGGCACAGGGGCACAGGTGGCACAAGGTGGCACAGGGGCACGGGGGCACAGGGGGGCACAGGGGGTGGCTGGGTGGCACAGGGTGTGGCACAGGTGGCACAGGGGTGGCTGGAGTGGCACAGGTGGGCACAGGTGGCACAGGGTGGCACAGGGGGTGCTGGGGTGGCACAGGGGGCACAGGTGAGCACAGGGTGGCACAGGGGTGGCACAGGTGGCACGGGGGTGGCACAGGGGGTGGCACAGGTGGCACAGGTGGCACAGGTGGCACAGGTGGCACAGGGTGGCACAGGTGGCACAGGGGCACAGGGGCACAGGGGTGTGGCTGGGTGGGCACAGGTGGCACAGGGCACAGGTGGCACAGGGTGGCACAGGTGGGGGAGCTGGAGGTGGCACAGGGAGTGGCTGGAGGTGGCACAGGGTGGCACAGGGCGGGGTGGCACAGGGGCACGGCCGGTGGCGCTGGGGTGGGGCACAGGGTGGCACAGAGTGGCACAGGTGGCGACTGGTGGCACAGGGGGGGCACAGGGGGCACAGGTGGCACAGGGCACAGGGGCACAGGTGGCACAGGTGGCACAGGCGTACAGAGTGGCACAGGGTGGCTAGCTGGCAGTGCTAGGTGGCACAGGGGGTACAGGCTGGGTGGCACAGGTGGCACAGGGGTGGCACAGGGGCACAGGTGGCACTGGGGTGGCACAGGTGGACTGGGTGGCTCAGGTGGGCACAGGGAGTGGGCACAGGTGGCACAGGGGTGTGGCACAGGGGTGGCTAGAGGTGGCGCTGTGGCACAGGTGGGGCACAGGTGGCTGCACAGGGGGCACGGGGTGGCGCTGGGGTGGCTGGGGTGGCTGGGGTGGCACAGGTGGCACAGGGGTGGCACGCAGGGGGCACAGGGGGGCACAGGTGGCTGGGGTGGGGCACAGGTAGGCACAGGGGCTGGGGCACAGCACAGGGTGGGGCTGGGGGGGCACAGGTGGCACAGGGGGGCTGGAGTGGCACAGGGTGGCACAGGGGTGGCTACAGGGGTGCTGGGGTGGGGCACGGGGTGCTGGGGTGGCACAGGGGTGGGGCTGGGGGTGGGGCTGGGGTGGCACAGGGGGTGGCACAGCACGGCTGGGGGCACAGGTGGGGCTGGGTGGCACAGGGGCACAGGTGGCACAGGGGTGGCGCACATGGGGTGTGCACGGGGTGGCACAGGCGGGCTGGGGGGCACAGGGGTGGCACAGGGCTGGGGTGGCTGTGGCACAGGGCACAGGTGGCACAGGTGGCGCAGGAGTGGCACAGGGGTGGCACAGGTGGCACAGGTGGCACAGGTGGCACAGGTGGCACAGGGTGGCTGGGTGGCACAGGGGCACAGGTGGCTGGGTGGCTGGGGCACGGGTGGCACAAGGTGGCCTGGGGTGGCACAGGTGGGCTGGGTGGCACAGGTGGCATGGGTGGCACAGGGGCACAGGTGGCTGGGGTGGCACAGGTGGCACTAGGTGGCACTGGGTGGCAGGGTGGCACAGGGGTGGCACAGGGCTGGCACAGGTGGGCACAGGTGGCACAGGTGGCACAGGGCACAGGTGGCACAGGGTGGCACGGGGTGGCACAGGTGGCACAGGGGCACAGGTGGCACAGGGTGGGCACAGGTGGCACAGGTGGCTGAGTGGCACAGGGGGCACAGGGGTGGCACAGGTGGCACAGGTGGCGCTGGGGTGGCACAGGTGGCACAGGGTGGCACAGGTGGCACAGGTGGGGCTGGAGGTGTGGCACAGGTGGCACAGGTGGGCTGGGGTGGCTGGGGTGCTGGGTGGCTGGGGTGGCACAGGTGGGGCACAGGGGCTGGAGTGGCACAGGTGGCACAGGTGGCTGGGGTGGCACAGGTCTGGCACAGGGTGGCACAGGTGGCTGGGGTGGCACAGGGGGCACAGGGTGGCACAGGTGGCTAGGGTGGGGCTGGGGTGGCACAGGGGTGGCACAGGTGGCACAGGGTGGCACAGGTGGCACAGGGTGGCACAGGTGGCACAGGGCACAGGTGGCACAGGTGGCACGGGCTGGGAGTGGCACAGGTGGCACAGTGGCACAGGTGGCTGGGGTGGCACAGGTGGCTGGGTGGCACAGGTGGCACAGGTGGCACAGGGGCTGGGGTGGCACAGGTGGCACAGGCGGGCTGGGTGGCTGGGGTGGCACAGGTGGGGCATGGGTGGGCACAGGTGGGCACAGGTGGCACAGGGGCGGGGCACAGGGGCTTGGCACAGGTGGGGCACAGGTGGCACAGGTGGGCACAGGGGTGGCACAGGGTGGCTGGGTGGCACAGGTGGCACAGGGGCACAGGGGCACAGGTGGCTGGGTGGCACAGGGGGCACAGGGGGCACAGGGCTGGGTGGCACAGGTGGCACAGGGCTGGAGTGGCACAGGGGCACTGGGGCACAGGGGTGGCACAAGGTGGCACAGGGTGGCACAGATTGGCCTGGGTGGCTGGGGGGCTGGGTGGCACAGGGCACAGGGGTGGCTGGGTGGCACAAGGGGCTGGGGTGGCCTGGGTGGCACAGGGTGGCACAGGGGGTGGCACAGGTGGCACAGGGGCACAGAGTGGCACAGGGGCATAGTGCTGGTGCTGGAGTGGCACAGGTGGCACAGGTGGCGCGCGCACAGGGGGCAGGGTGGCACAGGTGGCACAGGGGCACAGGTGGCACAGATTGGCTGGGGGCACAGGGGCACAGGGGGAGCTGGGGGTGGCACAGGTGGCACAGGGACCCCCAGGGTGTACAGGTGGCACAGGGGGTGCTGGGTGGCACGGGGGTGGCACAGGTGGCACAGGTGGCACAGGGGGCACACGGGGGTGCTGAATGGCACAGGTGGCACAGGGGGCACACAGGGGTGGCACAGGTGGCACAGGTGGCACAGGGGGTGGCACAGGGTGGCACAGGTGAGCACGCTGCGGGGGACTGGCACTGACCATCTCGTGGCAGAACCTCCCCTTGAGGCTGACGCTGCCGTACTTGCTGTAACACGTCTCGGAGCCGTTCCCCGCCAGCACCGCCATGTCCGTGCAGGTCACGCACAGCAGCCCTGCGGGACCGCGACACAATGTCACAAAAGTGTTTAAAAAGCCCCGGGACCAGCGACACAATGTCACAAAAGCAAAGAAACAATCGGGACCGCGACACAATGTCACAAAAAGCAAAAACAATGCGGGACCCCGACACAATGTCACAAAAAGCAAAAAACAATGCGGGACCAGCGACACAATGTCACAAAAACCAAAAAAACAATGCGGGACCCGCGACACAATGTCACAAAAAGCAAAAAAACAGGGACCCGCTGACACAATGTCACAAAACCAAAAAACAGCGGGACCCGCGACACAATGTCACAAAAGCAAAAAACAATGGGGACCCGCTACACAATGTCACAAAAACCACAGCGGGACCCGCGACACAATATCACAAAAACCAAAAAACAATGCGGGACCGCTGACACAATGTCACAAAAAGCAAAAAACAATGCGGGACCCGCGACACAATGTCACAAAACCAAAAAAACAATGCGGGACCGCGACACAATGTCACAAAAACAAAAAACAATGCGGGACCCGCGACGTGTCACAAAAGCAAAAAACGCGGGACCAGCGACACAATGTCACAAAAACCAAAAAACAATCGCGGGGACCCGCGACACAATGTCACAAAACCAAAAAACAATCGCGGGACCCGCCACACAATGTCACAAAAAGCAAAAAAAACAATGCGGGACCGCGACACAAAGTCACAAAAAGCAAAAAAACAATGCGGGACCGCGACACAATGTCACAAAAAGCAAAAAAAACAATGCGGGACCCGCGACACAATGTCACAAAAAGCAAAAAAACAATGCGGGACCGCGACACAATGTCACAAAAACCAAAAAAACAATGCGGGACCCGCGACACAATGTCACAAAAACCAAAAAACAATGCGGGACCCGCGACACAATGTCACAAAAAGCAAAAACAATGCGGGACCCGCGACACAATGTCACAAAAAGCAAAAAAACAATGCGGGACCCGCGACACAATGTCACAAAAACCAAAAAAACAATGCGAGGGATCCACTGATTGGTGAATGGGGAAAGATTTGTCTTTACAAACAAACTGTAGATCTGTTGATAGTTAAAGTTATCACCCAGAAATAAAAGTAACAATGGGATGGGTTCCACTGATTGATGAATGGGGAAAGATTTGGCTTCACAAACAAACTGTGGGTTTGCTGGTAGTTAAAGTTATCACCGACAGATAAAAAACAATGGGAGGGATCCACTGATTGATAAATGGGAAAAGAGATTTGCCTTCACAAGCTGTAGATCTGTTGGTAGTTAAAGTTATCACTCAGAAATAAAAGAATCAATGGGATGGATGCACTGATTGAATGGGAAAAGACTTGCCTTTACAAACAAACTGTAGGTCTGCTCATAAAGTTAGCACTCAAAAATAAAAGAATCAATGGGATGGATCCACTGATTGATGAATGGGGAAAGATTTGTCTGTTCAAACAAACTGTGGGTCTGCTGGTAAAGTTAGCACTCAGAAATAAAAGAATCAATGGGATGGATCCACTGATTGGTGAATGAAAAAAGATTTGCCTTCACAAACGAGCTGTGGGTCGGTTGGTAGTTAAAGTTATCACCCAGAGAGAAAAGAAACAATGGGAGGCATCCACTGATTGAATGGGAAAAGATTTGCCTCCACAAACAAAATGTGGGTCTGCTCCTAAAGTTAGCACTCAGAGATAAAAGAAACAATGGGATAGATCGCACTGATTGGTGAATGGGAAGAGATTTGCCTTTACAAACAAACTGTAGATCTGTTGATAGTTAAAGTTATCACCCAGAGAGAGAAAAGAAACAATGAGATGGGTTCCACTGATTCATGAATGGGGAAAGATTTGCCTTTACCAACAAACTGCAGGTCGGTTGGTAGTTAAAGTTCAATGGGAGGGATCCACTGACTGATGAATGGAAAAAGAGATTTTCCTTTACCAACAAACTGTAGATCTGTTGGTAGTTAAAGTTAGCACTCAAAAATAAAAAAAACAATGGGATTGATCCGCTGATTGAATGGGAAAAGATTTGTCTTTACAAACGAGCTGTAGATCTGTTGGTAGTTAAAGTTAGCACTCAGAGAGAAAAGAATCAATGGGAGGGATCCACTGATTGGTGAATGGGAAAAGATTTGCCTTTACAAACTGCAGATCTGTTGATAGTTAAAGTTATCACCCAGAAATAAAAGAAACAATGGGATGGGTCCACTGATTGAATGGGAAACGAGATTTGCCTTCACAAGCTGTAGATCTATTGGTAGTTAAAGTTAGCACTCAGAAATAAAAGAATCAATGGGATGGATGCACTGATTGAATGGGAAAAGACTTGCCTTTACAAACAAACTGTAGGTCTGCTCATAAAGTTAGCACTCAAAAATAAAAGAATCAATGGGATGGATCCACTGATTGATGAATGGGGAAAGATTTGTCTGTTCAAACAAACTGTGGGTCTGCTGGTAAAGTTAGCACTCAGAAATAAAAGAAACAATGGGATGGATCCACTGATTGGTGAATGAAAAAAGATTTGCCTTCATAAACAAGCTGTGGGTCGGTTGCTAGTCAAAGTTATCACCCAGAGAGAAAAGAAACAATGGGAGGCATCCACTGATTGAATGGGAAAAGATTTGCCTCCACAAACAAAATGTGGGTCTGCTCCTAAAGTTAGCACTCAGAGATAAAAGAAACAATGGGATGGATCCACTGATTGGTGAATGAAAAAAGATTTGTCTTTACAAACGAGCTGTGGGTCGGTTGGTAGTTAAAGTTAGCACCCAGAGAGAAAAGAAAGAATGGGATGGATCCACTGATTCATGAATGGGGAAAGATTTGCCTTCATAAACGAGCTGTGGGTCTGTTTGGTAGTCAAAGTTAGCACTCAGAGAGAAAAGAAACAATGGGATGGATCCACTGATTCATGAATGGGGAAAGATTTGTCTTTACCAACAAGCTGTGGGTCTGTTGGTAGTCAAAGTTAGCACCGACAGATAAAAAAAGCAATGGGAGGGGTCCACTGATTAAGGAATGGGAAACGAGATTTGCCTTCACAAACTGTAGATCTGTTGGTAGTTAAAGTTAGCACTCAAAAATAAAAGAATCAATGGGATGGATCCACTGATTGATGAATGAAAAAAGATTTGCCTTCATAAACAAGCTGTGGGTCGGTTGCTAGTCAAAGTTATCACCCAGAGATAAAAGAATCAATGGGAGGGATTGCACTGACTGATGAATGGGGAAAGATTTGCCTTCACAAACAAGCTGTGGGTTTGCTGGTAGTTAAAGTTAGCACCCAGAGAGAAAAGAAACAATGGGAGGGATTGCACTGATTGGTGAATGGGAAACGAGATTTGCCTTTACAAACTGTAGATCTGTTGATAGTTAAAGTTAGCACTCAGAGATAAAATAAACAATGGATGTGTTCCACTGACTGATGAATGGGAAAAGATTTGCCTTCACAAACAAACTGTACATCTGTTGGTAGTCAAAGTTAGCACTCAGAGAGAGAAAAGAAACAATGGATGTGTTCCACTGATTGGTGAATGGGGAAAGATTTGCCTTTATCAACAAGCTGTGGGTTTGCTGGTAAAGTTAGCACTCAGAAATAAAAGAATCAATGGGATGGGTTCCACTGATTGGTGAATGGGAAACGAGATTTGTCTTTACCAACAAACTGCAGGTCGGTTGGTAGTTAAAGTTAGCACCCAGAGAGAAAAGAAACAATGGGAGGGATCCACTGATTGGTGAATGGGAAAAGATTTGCCTTTACAAACTGTAGATCTGTTGGTAGTTAAAGTTAGCACTCAAAAATAAAAGAAACAATGGGATGGATCCACTGATTGAATGGGAAGAGATTTGTCTACAAACAAACTGTGGGTCTGTTGGTAGTTAAAGTTATCATCCAGAGATAAAACAATCAATGGGATAGATTGCACTGATTGGTGAATGGGAAAATACTTGCGTTTACAAACAAACTGTGGGTCTGCTCATAAAGTTAGCACTCAAAAATAAAACAATCAATGGGATGGATCCACTGATTGATGAATGGGAAAAGATTTGCCTTTACAAACTGTAGATCTGTTGATAGTTAAAGTTAGCACTCAGAAAATAAAAGAAACAATGGGATGGGATCCACTGATTGGTGAATGGGGAAAGATTTGCCTTTACAAACTGTGGGTTTGCTGGTAAAGTTAGCACTCAAAAATAAAAGAAATAATGGGATAGATCCACTGATTCATGAATGGGGAAAGATTTGTCTTTACCAACAAGCTGTGGGTCTGTTTGTAGTCAAAGTTAGCACTCAGAGAGAAAAGAAACAATGGGATGCATCCACTGATTGATGAATGGGAAACGAGATTTGCCTTCATAAACAAGCTGTGGGTCGGTTGGTAGTTAAAGTTAGCACTCAGAAATAAAAGAATCAATGGGATAGATTCACTGATTGGTGAATGGGAAAAGATTTGCCTTTACAAACTGTAGATCTGTTGGTAGTTAAAGTTAGCACTCAAAAATAAAAGAAATAATGGGATAGATTCACTGATTGATGAATGGGAAAAGAGATTTGCCTTCACAAACAAACTGTGGGTTTGCTGGTAGTTAAAGTTAGCACCCAGAGATAAAAGAATCAATGGGAGGGATTGCACTGATTGATGAATAGGAAACGAAATTAGGATAAAAAAGGAAATTGGGATGAAAAAGGAAATTGGGATAAAAGGGAAACTGGGATAAAAAGGGAAATTGGGATAAAAGGGGAAATTGGGATAAAAAAGGAAATTGGGATAAAAAAGGAAATTGGGATAAAAAGGGAAATTGGGATAAAAAGGGAAATTGGGATAAAAGGGAAATTGGGATAAAAAAGGAAATTGGGATAAAAAAGGAAATTGGGATAAAAAGGGAAATCGGGATAAAAAGGGAAATAGGGGCAGGAAATCGGGATAAAAGGGAAATCGGGATAAAAAAGGAAATCGAGATAAAAAGGGAAATCGTGGCAGGAAATTGGGATAAAAAGGGAAATCGGGATAAAAGTAAATCGGGAAACCCCCGGGCGGTTTGGGGGGGGTCAGGGGGGTCCCCAGTCCCCCCGGGCGGTTTGGGGGGGTCTCCAATCCCCTCCCCCACTCACCCCTGGGCAGTTTGGGGGGGGTCCCCAATCCCCCCGGGCGGTGTGGGGGGGTCAGGGGGGTCCCCACTTCCCCTGGGCGGTGTGGGGGGGTCCCCAATCCCCCCAGACTGTTTGGGGGGGTCCCCAGCCCCCTCCCCCACTCACCCCCCTCGCTGACCGCCTGCACGGCCGCGTCCAGGAAGGGGGCGGGGCTCCCGTAGGGGTCCAGGTCGATGACGTCAAAGGGCTCCCGCCGCGCCTTGCTCTCGTACATCAGCATCCTGGGGGGCACGGGGGGGTCCCCGCAATCCCTCAGCACCCCCAAACCCCCCAGGGCACCCCCCGGCCCGTGGGACCCCCGCGGGCCCCCCCCTGTGCCCCGGTGGGGGGAGGGTTTGGGGGGCAGGAGGGTCCCTGAGAGCACCTGGGGATAAAGGGGTCGTGGGGACCCCCCAGATCCCCCCAAAACCCCAAATTGGGGCAGGAGGTGTCAGGGGATCCCCCAGGACCCCAAATTGGGGCAGAAGATGTTGGGGGGACCCCTCAGATCCCCCCAAAACCCCAAATTGGGGCAGGAGGGTCCCTGAGAGCACCTGGGGATGTGGGGAGCAGTTCCTGGGGATAAAGGGGTGGTGGGGATCCCCCAGAACCCCAAATTGGGGCAGGAGGTGTCAGGGGATCCCCCAGGACCCCAAATTGGGGCAGGAGGGTCCCTGAGTGCACCTGGGGACAAACAGGTCGTGGGGACCCCCCAGACCCCCCCAGACCCCAAAAAGGGGCAGGAGGTGTTGGGGGGACCCCTCAGACCCCCCCAAACCTCAAACAGGGGCAGGAGGTGTTGGGGGTCCCCTCAGGACCCCAAATTGGGGCAGGAGGTGTTGGGGGGCTCCTTGCCCCCCCCATGGGGACACTTTGAGCCCCAAATCCCCGGGCAGGGCTGGGGGGGGAGCACCCCCCATCCCCAGGCTGATTTTGGGGTCACCCCCATTCCAGGTTGATTTCAGGGTGCCCCCTTTCCCAGGCTGATTTCGGGGTCTCCCCCATTCCCAGACTGATTTCGGGGTTCACCCCCCCATTCCCAGGCTGATTTCGGGGTTCCCCCCATTCCCAGACTGATTTGAGGGTGCCCCCCACCCCAGGTTGATTTCGGGGTGCCCCCCATTCCCAGACTGATTTCGGGGTCCCCCCATCCCCAGACTGATTTCGGGATCCCCCCATTCCCATTCTGATTTCGGGTGCCCCCCACCCCCAGGCTGCTTCGGGGTCCCCCATCCCCAGACTGATTTCGGGGTGCCCCCCGCCATTCCCAGGCTGATTTCGGGGTTCACCCCCCATTCCCAGACTGATTTCGGGGTTCACCCCCCCATTCCCAGGCTGATTTCGGGGTTCACCCCCCATTCCCAGACTGATTTCGGGGTGCCCCCCATTCCCAGGCTGATTTCGGGGTTCCCCCCATCCCCAGACTGATTTCGAGTGTCCCCCCATTCCCAGGCTGATTTTGGGCCCCCCATGTTCTCAGCAGGATTTCGGGGTTCACCCCCATTCCCAGACTGATTTGGGGTCCCCCCCTCTCCCAGGAGGAATTTAGCGTTCCCCCCATCCCCAGACTGATTTCAGGGGTTCCCCCATCCCCATTCTGATTTGGGGATCACCCCCCTTTCCCAGGCTGATTTCAGTGGTCCCCCATCCCCAGACTGATTTCGGGGTTCACCCCATTCCCAGACTGATTTCAGGGTCCCCCACCCCAGGCTGATTTCGGGGTTCACCCCCCATCCCCAGGCTGATTTCGGGCCCCCCCATTCTCAGGCAGGATTTCAGGGGTTCACCCCCATCCCCAGGCTGATTTGGGGTCCCCCCCTCAGCATTCTGATTTCGGGGTGCCCCCCACCCCAGGCTGATTTCGGGGTCCCCCCATTCCCAGACTGATTTCGGGGTTCACCCCCATCCCCAGACTGATTTCGTGGTTCCCCCATCCCCAGGCTGATTTCGGGTGCCCCCTTTCCCAGACTGATTTCGTGGTCCCCCCATTCCCCAGACTGATTTCGGGGTTCACCCCCATTCCCAGACTGATTTCGGGGTTCACCCCCATCCCCAGACTGATTTCGGGTTCACCCCCCATTTCCCAGACTGATTTCGGGCTCCCCTCCATCCCCAGACTGATTTCGGGGTTCACCCCCATCCCCAGACTGATTTCGGGGTTCACCCCCCATTCCCAGACTGATTTCGGGGCCTCCATCCCCAGACTGATTTCGGGGTTCACCCCCATTCCCAGACTGATTTCGGGGTTCACCCCCATTCCCAGACTGATTTCGGGCCCCACCCTGTTCCCAGCAGGATTTCGGGCCCCCCTTTCCCATTCTGATTTCGGGGTCCCCCCACCCCAGGCCGATTTCGGGGTGCACCCCTTTCCCAGGCTGATTTGAGGTGTTCACTCCCCCATCTCCCAGGTTGATTTCGGGGTGCCCCCCATCCTCAGGCTGATTTCGGGGTCCCCCATCCCCAGACTGATTTCGGGGTTCACCCCCATTCCCAGACTGATTTCGGGCCCCCCCATCCCCAGACTGATTTCGGGGTTCCCCCCATCCCCAGGCTGATTCCCCGGGATCCCCCCATCCCCAGGCTGATTTCGGGGTTCCCCCATCCCCAGACTGATTTCGGGGTTCCCCCCATCCCCAGAGCTGATTTCGGGATCCCCCCATCCCCAGACTGATTTCGGGGTTCCCCCCATCCCCAGAGCTGATTTCGGGGGTCCCCCCATCCCCAGACTGATTTCAGGGTCCCCCATTCCCAGACTGATTTCGGGTTCACCCCCATCCCCAGACTGATTTCGGGGTTCACCCCCATCCCCAGACTGATTTCGGGGTTCACCCCCATTTCCCAGACTGATTTCGGGGTCCCTCCATTCCCAGACTGATTTCGGGCCCCACCCTGTTCCCAGGCCAGGATTTCGGGGCCCCCCTTTCCCATTCTGATTTCGGGGTCCCCCACCCCCATTCTGATTTCGGGGTGCCCCCACCCCCAGACCGATTTGGGGGTCACCTGGCATCGGCCAGCCGGTGATCACCAGCCCCCCACGCCGTTCGGGGCAGCGTTGCGGGCGATGGCTGACAGCGAGGCGAGCAGTCGCTAGCCACGATGGCCCCGAGCCCGGGAACCTCGCGGGCAAAGCGCACCGAGCGCAGCCCCGAGGCGGCCAGCGCCTCCAGCACCCGCAGCCCGCCCTGGGGAAACGGGGAGGGGTCAGAATCACCCCAAAAATATCCCAAAATTCACCCAAAATCCACCCAAAATCAACCCAAAATCACCCGCGCGCATCGCGGGCAAAGCGCACCGAGCGCAGCCCCGAGGCGGCCAGAGCCTCCAGCACCCGCAGCCCGCCCTGGGGAAATGGGGAGGGGTCAGAACCCGCCCGAAAATATCCCAAAAACATCCCAAAATTCACCCAAAATCCACCCGTCAGCAGCACGAGCAAAGCGCATCGCGCAGCCCGAAGCTGCCCAGAGCCTCCAGCACCCGCAGCCCGCCCTGGGGGCACGGGGAGGGGTCAGAACCCGCCCGAAAATATCCCAAAATGCACCCAAAATCCAACCAAAATCAACCCAAAATCACCCGCGCGCATCGCGGGCAAAGCGCACCGAGCGCAGCCGCCTTTGGGGGCATGGGGAGGGGTCAGAATCCGCCCAAAATATCCCAAAATCCACCCAAAAACCGCCCACCAGCGCCTCCAGCACCGCAGTCCGCCCCTGGGAGACATGGGGCAGGGTCAGAATCACCCCCAAAAAATATCCCAAAATTCACCCAAAATCCACCCCAAAATCAACCCCAAAATCCACCTCACACCTGTGCAGACGCAGCATCGGCGCAGCCGCCCTTTGAAATGGGGAGGGTCAGAATCACCCAAAAAACCCAAAATCCATCCAAAAACTGCCCAGCAAAGCCTCCAGCACCCGCAGCCCGCCCTGGGGAAATGGGGAGGGGTCAGAACCACCCCAAAAATATCCCAAAATCCACCCAAAATCCACCCAAAATCCACCCAAAATCACCCGCGCGCATCGCGGGCAAAGCGCACCGAGCGCAGCCCCCCTGGGGACATGAGCAGGGTCAGAATCACCCCAAAAAAAACCCCAAAATACACCCAAAAACCTCCCAGCAGCGCCTCCAGCACCCGCAGCCCGCCCTGGGGAAATGGGGAGGGGTCAGAATCACCCCAAAAATATCCCAGAATTCACCCAAAATCCACCCAAAATCAACCCAAAATCCCCCGCGCGCATCGCGGGCAAAGCGCACCGAGCGCAGCCGCCTTTGGGGGCACGGGAGAGGGTCAGAATCCGCCCAAAAATATCCCAAAATCCACCCCAAAAACCGCCCAGCAGCGCCTCCAGCACACACAGTCCGCCCTCGGGGAAATGGGGAGGGGTCAGAATCACCCCAAAAATATCCCAAAATTCACCCAAAAATCCAACCAAAATCAACCCAAAATCCCCCACGCGCATCGCGGGCAAAGCGCCCGGCGCAGCCGCCTATGGAGACATGGGAGGGTCAGAATCACGCCCAAAAATATCCCAAAAACACCCCAAAATCCTCCCAGCAGCGCCTCCAGCACACACAGTCCGCCCTGGGGAAATGGGGAGGGGTCAGAATCACCCCAAAAATATCCCAAAATTCACCCAAAATCCACCCAAAATCCACCCAAAAATTCCCCCAGCAGCTCCGAGAGCAAAGCGCATCGAGCGCAGCGCCCTGGGGAGCACGGGAGGGAGTCAGAATCACCCCAAAAAATATCCCAAAATCCACCCAAAAACCGCCCAGCAGCGCCTCCAGCACCCGCAGCCCCCCTGGAGACATGAGCAGGGTCAGAATCACCCCCAAAAATATCCCAAAATTCACCCAAAATCCACCCAAAATCAACCCAAAATCCACCTCACACCTCGCGGGCAAAGCGCACCGAGCGCAGCCGCCCTTTGGGAAATGGGGAGGGGTCAGAATCACCCCCAAAAAACCCAAAATCCATCCAAAAACTGCCCAGCAAAGCCTCCAGCACCCGCAGCCCGCCCTGGGGAAATGGGGAGGGGTCAGAACCACCCCAAAAATATCCCAAAAACATCCCAAAATTCACCTCAAAATCTCACGCGCGAAAATCAAGCCCCGATGCAGCCCGCTGGGGCATGGGAGGGGTCAGAATCACCCCAAAAACCCAAAAATCCACCCAAAACCGCCCAGCAGCCTCAGCACCCGCAGCCCGCCCTGGGGGAATACGGGGAGGGGTCAGAATCACCCCAAAAATATCTCAAAATTCACCCAAAATGCACCCAAAATCTACCCAAAAATCACCCATGGCGCTTCGTGAGCAAAAGCGCACTGGCGCAGCCGCCCTGGGGACATGAGCAGGGTCAGAATCACCCCAAAAAAAACCCCAAAATCCACCCAAAAACCTCCCAGCAGCGCCTCCAGCACCCGCAGCCCGCCCTGGGGAAACGGGGAGGGGTCAGAATCACCCCAAAAATATCCCAGAAACATCCCAAAATTCACCCAAAATCACCCGCGCGCATCGCGGGCAAAGCGCACGGAGCGCAGCCCGCGCTGGGGCACGGGGAGGGGTCAGAATCACCCCAAAAAAACCCAAAAATCCACCCAAAAACCGCCCAGCAGCGCCTCCAGCACCCGCAGCCCGCCCTGGGGAAACGGGGAGGGGTCAGAATCACCCCAAAAATATCCCAAAAACATCCCAAAATCCACCCAAAATCAACCCAAAATCACCCGCGCGCATCGCGGGCAAAGCGCACCGAGCGCAGCCCCCCTGGGGACATGAGCAGGGTCAGAATCACCCCAAAAAATCCCAAAATCCACCCAAAAACCGCCCAGCAGAGCCTCCAGCACACACAGCCTCGCCCTGAGGGGAAAGCGGGAGGGAGTCAGAACCACCCAAAATATCCCAAAATTCATCCCAAAATTCACCCAAAATCCCCCATGGCATCATCCGAGCAAAGCGCACCGGGCGCAGCCCCTGGGGACATGAGGGAGGGTCAGAATCACCCCCAAAAACCCAAAAATCCACCCAAAAACCGCCCAGCAGCCTCCAGCACACCCGCAGCCCCCTGGGGAAGCGGGGAGGGTCAGAACCACCCAAAAATATCCCAAAACATCCCAAAATCCACCCCAAAATCAACCCAAAAATCACCCCACTCGCATCGCATGAGCAAAGCGCCTGAAGCAGCCTGCCTAGCTTGGGGGCATGTGGGAGGGTCAGAATCACCCCAAAAATATCCCAAAATCCACCCAAAAACCCTCAAAAACATCCCAATTCCCCCAAAATCGCCCCAAAAACCCCCAAAATCCACCCAAAAACCCCGCAAAAAACATCCAAAATCCCCCAAAATCCACCCAGAAATCCCCAAAACCCCCACAATCCCCCCAAAAATCCCCCAAATCCCCCCAAAAATCCCCCAAATCCCCCAAGCCCCCAAACCCCCACCCACCTGGCAGGGCTCCCCCCGGCCAGCTGTTCTCGGGGTGTCCCCGGACTCGGGGCTCCCCCCCGGCTGCTCCTCCCTCGCCCGGGAGCACGACTGGAAAAGAGGGGAGGGGACCCCAAAAATGGGTCTGGGGGGCTAAAGGGAGGGACTAAAAATGGGACTGGGGGGGTTAAAGGAACCCCAAAAATGGGTCTGGGGGTGTTAAAGGGGAACTTAAAAATGGGACTGGGGGGTTAAGGAAAGAACTATAATAGGGGTGTAGGGGGGTTCAAAAGGAGGGGACCCCAAAAATAGGGTCTGGGGGTTGGGGGAACTTAAAAAATGGGTCTGGGGGTTAAGGGAGGAACCCCAAAAATGGGTCTCTGGGGGGTTAAAGGGAGGAGCAAAAATGGGTCACCATGGGGCTTAAAAGGGAACCCCAAAAATGGGTCTGGGGGGTTAAAGGGGAACACAAAAATGGGTCTGGGGGGTTAAAGGGGGGAACCCCAAAAATGGGTCTGGGGGGTTAAAGGGGGAACCCCAATAATGGGTCTGGCGGGGTTAAAGGGGGAACCCCAAAAATGGGTCTGGGGGGGGTTAAAGGGGGGAACCCTCAAAAATGGGTCTGGGGGGTTAAAGAGGAGGGAACCCCAAAAATGGGTCGGGGGTTAAAGGGGAACCCCAAAAATGGGTCTGGGGGTTAAGGGGCAGGTCCCAGGGGTTTGGGGGAACTAAAAATGGGTCTGGGGGTTAAAGGGAGGGGAACCCCAAAAATGGGTCTGGGGGGTTAAAGGGGGGAACCCCAAAATGGGTCTGGGGGTTGGGGGGAACCCCAAAAATGGGTCTGGGGGTTAAAGGGGAGAACCCCAAAAAATGGGTCTGGGGGTTAAAGGGGGGGACCCCAAAAATGGGTCTGGGGGGTTAAAGGGGGAACCCCAAAAATGGGTCTGGGGGTTAAAGGGGGGAACCCCAAAAATGGGTCTGGGGGGTTAAAGGGGGGAACCCCAAAATGGGTCTGGGGGTTAAGGGGGGAACCCCAAAAATGGGTCTGGGGGGTTAAAGGGGGGAACCCCAAAAATGGGTCTGGGGGGTTAAAGGGGGGAACCCCAAAAATGGGTCTGGGGGGTTAAATGGGGGGAACCCCAAAAATGGGTCTGGGGGGTTAAAGTGGGAGAACCCCAAAAATGGGTCTGGGGGGTTAAAGGGGGGAAAACTCCCAAAAATGGGTCTGGGGGTTAAAGGGAACCCCAAAAATGGGTCTGAGGGGTTAAAGGGGGGGACCCCAAAAATGGGTCTGGGGGTTAAAGGGTAAACCCCAAAAATGGGTCTGGGGGGTTAAAGGAGGGGGACCCCAAAAATGGGTCTGGGGGTTTAAAGGGAGGAACCCCAAAAATGGGTCTGGGGGTTAAAGGGGAACCCCAAAAATGGGTCTGGGGGCATTAAGGGGGACCCCAAAAATGGGTCTGGGGGGTTAAAGGGGAAAACTCCCAAAAATGGGTCTGGGGGGTTAAAGGGGGGAACCCCAAAAATGGGTCTGGGGGGTTAGGGGAACCCCAAAAATGGGTCTGGGGGGGGTTAAAGGGAACCCCAAAATGGGTCTGGGGGTTTAAAGGGGAAACCCCAAAAATGGGGTCTGGGGGTTAAAGGGAGGGGGAACCCCAAAAATGGGTCTGGGGGGTTAAAGGGAGCCCCAAAAATGGGTCTGGGGGGGTTAAAGGGAGGGGGAACCCCAAAAATGGGTCTGGGGGGTTAAAGGGGGAGCCCCAAAAATGGGTCTGGGGGGTTAAGGGAGGGCACCCCAAAAAATGGGTCTGGGGGTTAAAGGGGGGAACCCAAATAATGGGTCTGGGGGGTTAAGGGAGGGTGACCCCAAAAATGGGTCGGGGGGGCTAAGTGGGGAACCCCAAAAATGGGTCTGGGGGGTTAAAAGGGGGGAACCGAAACAATGGGTCTGAGGTTTAAAGGGGAACCCCAAAAATGGGTCTGGGGGGTTAAAGGGAACCCCAAAATGGGTCTGGGGGGGTTAAAGGGGCCCCCAAAAAATGGGTCTGGGGGGGATTAAAGGGGGCCCCCAAAAAATGGGTCTGGGGGTAAAGGAACCTCAAAAATGGGTCTGGGGGGTAAAGGAACCTCAAAAATGGGTCTGGGGGGTAAAGGGGAAACCCCAAAAATGGGGTCTGGGGGGCTTGTGGGGGCTCTGGGGCTCAGGGGGCACGGGGGGCTCTGGGGGGTCCTGGGGGAGTTTTGGGGGGCTCAGGGGCAGTGTTGGGGGTCTTGGGACTCTCAGGGGGTCTCAGGGGGCAGTTTTGGGGGTCTCTGGGGCAGTTTGGGGGTCTCAGGGAGGGTCCTGGGGCAGTTTTGGGGGTCTCAGGGGTCTCTGGGGCAGTGTCGGGGGTCCCTGGGGGCAGTTTGGGGTCCCAGGGGTCTCAGGGGAAGTTTGGGGGTCTCGGGGGGCAGTGTTGGGGGTCCCTGGGGGCAGTGTTGGGGGTCTCGGGGGTCTCAGGCCGGCTCAGGGGCAGTGTTGGGGGGTCTCAGGGGCAGTTTTGGGGTCTCTGGGGTCTCGGGGGTCCCTGGGGGCAGTTGGGGGTCCCTGGGGGCAGTGTTGGGGTCCCAGGGGCAGTTTGGGGTCCCTGGGGCAGTTTAGGGGGTCCCTGGGGGCAGTTTGGGGTCCCTGGGGGCAGTGTTGGGGGTCTCGGGGGTCTCAGGCCAGCTCAGGGGCAGTGTTGGGGGTCTCAGGGGCAGTTTTGGGGGTCTCTGGGGTCTCGGGGGTCCCTGGGGCAGTTGGGGGTCCCGGGGCAGTTTGGGGTCCCGGGGCAGTGTTGGGGGTCCCGGGGCAGTTTGGGGTCCCTGGGTCAGTGTTGGGGGTCTCGGGGGGCAGTTGGGGGTCCCGGGGCAGTTTAGGGGGTCCCGGGGGTCCCGGGCTAGTACCGCTGGATGCCCCGGGACCCGCAGCTGCAGCCGCGCGAACTCCGTCAGCACCGCACAGCTGGGGGGGGCGGGGGTCAGGGGCTGCCCGTGGCGGGGGACCCCAAAACCCCCAGGACACCCCAAAACCCCCAGAGCCCCCAAAAACCCCCCATAAACCCCCCAGGACAACCCAAAACCCCCAGAGCCCCCAAAACCCCCCAGAGCCCCCCAGGACCCCCCAAAACCCCCCAGGACCCTCCCAGAGGCCCCAAAATCCCCCCAGGACCCCTCAGAGACCCCCAAAACCTCCCCAGAGCCCCCCAGGACACCCCCGAGCCCCCCAGAACCCCCCAAAAGCCCCCCCAGAGTCCCCCAGGATCCCTGCCAGGGTGCCCAGATCCCCCTAAAACCACCCCAGGACCCCCCCAAACCCCTCCAGGATCCCCCAAAACCCCCAGGACCCTCCAAAACCCCCCAGGACCCCTCAGAACACCCTAAATCTTCCCCAAAACCCCCCAGACCTCCCAGGACCCCCCAGGACACCCTAAATCTTCCCCAAAACCCCCCAGATCCCCCCCAAACCCTCCTAGAACCCCCTAGGACCCCCCCAAACCCCCCAGAGCCCCCCAACACCCCCCAGAGACCCCCCAAAACCCCCCAGGACACCCTAAATCTCCCCCAAAAACCCCCCAGGACCCCCCAAAATCCCCCCAGGACCCTCCCAGGACCCCCCCAAACCCCCCCAGGACCCCCAAACCCCCCAGGACACCCCAAATCTTCCCCAAAACCCCCCAGACCTCCCAGGACCCCCAGAACCCCCCCAAAACCCCCAGAGCCCCCAAAACCCCCCCAGAGACCCCCCAAAACCCCCCAGGACACCCTAAATCTCCCCAAAACCCCCCCCAGACCTCCCAGGACCCCCCAGAGACCCCCCCAAAAACCCCCCAGAGACCCCCCAAAACCCCCCCAGAACCCCCCAGGACCCCCAAAAGCCCCCTAGGGCCCCCCAAAACCTTCCAAGAGCCCCCCTCAGGACACCCTAAATCCCCCCAGGACCCCTAAATCCCCCAGGACCCTCCAAAACCCCCAAAATCTCCCCAGAGCCCCCCCAGGACCTCCCAAACCCCCCAGAGCCCCCCAAAACCCTCCCAGAACCCCCAGGATCCCCCAAAACCCCCCCAGGACCCCCCAAAACCCCCCAGGACCCTCCCAGAGCCCCCAAAACCCCCCCCAGGACCCTCCCAGAGCCCCCAAAAACCCCCCCAGGACCCCCCAAAACCCCCCAGGACCCCTCCAAAACCCTCCCAGGACCCCCCTAGGACCCCCCAAACCCCCCAGAGCCCCCCCAAACCCCCCGGCTCACGTCAGGTCTCGGTTGAAGGCCTGCACGGGGTTGTAGAACACCTCGTTGCCGCTGGGGAACACGATGGTGGCGCTGCCCTCGCTGATCAGCGTCTCCCCCCGGCCTGGGGGGCGCCCCCTCACTTTCGGGGGTCCCCCCTCATTTTTGGGGGTCCCCCCTCATTTTTGGGGGTCCCCCCTCGTTTTTTGAGGATCCCACCTCATTTTTTGAGGATCCCCCCTCGTTTTTGAGGATCCTCTCATTTTTGGGGGTCCCCCTCATTTTTGAGGATCCCCCCTCATTTTTTTGGGGATCCCCCCTCATTTTTGAGGATCCCCCTCATTTTTGGGGGTCCCCCTCGCTGTTTGGCGGTCCCCCCTCATTTTTGGGGGGTTCCTCTTCGCTTTTCGGGGCTCTCCCCGCGCTGCCGTCCATGCCGGGCGCCGCCGCGGGGGCTCTGCAGAGAAGCTCCTCAGGGGTCGCGGCTGATTTATAAATATATATATATTTTTTAAATTTTTTTTTGGGGGGTGGGTCGCGGATTTTGGGTTAAAAAAAAAGGAAAAATTTGGGGTGGGGCCCACAAAAAAAGGGGGAAGGGAAGGGTGGGGGGAAGGGAGGAGCCCCCTGAGGGTGAGGGGCGAGCGGAGCCCCCAAAACCGGGAGCGCGCGACCCCCGCACGTGGCGCGGGCCGAGCGGCGCTAAACCCGCCGCGTATCCCCCCAACCCCCTTTTTATCCCTTTTTATCCCCTTTTTAATCCCCTTTTTATCCCTTTTTTATCCCCCCTTACCCCGCCGTCCCCTCACCCGCGCGCGCCGCCCCGCGCATCTCCCGCGCCGCCCCTCACACGGGCGCCGCCATCTTGCCGCGCGTCACGTGACGCCGGCGGCCGCGCAGGGTCACAAAACCTCCGCGCGCTCCGCCGAAACGCGATTCTATGAGGGAGCGCCCCGGCAGCGGCGGCGAGGAGCGGATCGCACCGGGCTGGCACCGGGCTGGCACCGGGCTGGTCCCCGCGGGGCGCTGCGCGTCACGCACCCGCGTGGTTTTTTTTCCCGCGGGTGGATGACTCGGCGCTCGGCGGCCGGCGCAGGCGCGCTGCCGCTCGGCGCTCGGCCGGCCGCGCCTGCCGCACAATGAATGGCCGCTGAGCGCGGCGGCAGCGGCGGCGGCTCCGGCAGCGGCCGCGGCCCCAGCGCAGCGCCCCCGCCCCCGGTAAGGCGGGGACCCCCTCCCGGTCCGCTCCGAGCGCCCCCCGCGCCGGTTCGGGGCTGCGCTTCCTTCCCGCACCGGGCCCGGTGTCACCCCCCGCCCGGCCCGTTCCACCGGGCCTGAGGCGCCTCCCCCACCGCCGGTTCTCCGGTAATGGGGGGGGTCTGTCCGTGCCCCCCCTGCGGGAATTGGGGTGTCCCGGTAATGGGGGGGGGTCTGTCCGTGCCCCCCTGTGGGAATTGGGGTGTCCCGGTAATGGGGGGCTGTGAGAATTGGGGTGTCCGGTAATGGGGGGTCTGTCCGTGCCCCCCTGTGGGGGAATTGGGGTGTCCCGGTAATGGGGGGTGGGGTCTGTCCGTGCCCCCCTGTGGGAATTGGGGTCTCCGGTAATTGGGGGGTCTGTCCGTGCCCCCCTGTGGGAATTGGGGTGTCCCGGTAATTGGGGGGGGCTGTGGGAATTGGGGTCTCCGGTAATTGGGGGGTCTGTCCGTGCCCCCACTGTGGGAATTGGGGTGTCCCGGTAACGGGGGGGCTGCGGGAATTGGGGTGTCCGGTAATGGGGGGGTCTGTCCGTGCCCCCACTGTGGGAGTGGGGTGTCCCGGTAACGGGGGGCTGCGGGAATTGGGGTGTCCGGTAATGGGGGGTCGTCCGTGCCCCCCCTGTGGGATTGGGGTCTCCGGTATTGGGGGTCTGTCCGTGCCCCCCCTGTGGGAATTGGGGTCTCCGGTAATTGGGGGGGTCTGTCCGTGCCCCCCCTGCGGGGTGAATCTCACCCCCTCCCCCCCGGTAATTTGGGGGGCTGCTCTGTTCCCTGCCCCTCCCCCCGTTGGTTTGGGATTTAACGACCCCCCCAAAAAAAAATTTGGGGGTCCCTGCGTTGTTACCTGTGAGGGTTGGGGGGTCCCTCCCTCCTGGTGGGGGGCTCCTCTGTCACCCTTTTGGGACCCCCCGTGTTTTGGGGATCCCTTTTGGGACCCCCCGTGTTTTGGGGGTCCCTTTAGGACCCCCCGTGTTTTGGGGATCCCTTTTGGGACCCCCCCGTGTTTTAGGGTCCCTTTTAGGACCCCCCGTGTTTTGGGGATCCCTTTTGGGACCCCCCGTGTTTTGGGGTCCCTTTTGGGACCCCCCGTGTTTTGGGATCCCTTTTAGGACCCCCCCGTGTTTTGGGGTCCCTTTTAGGACCCCCCGTGTTTTGGGATCCCTTTGGGACCCCCCCCGTGTTTTGGGGTCCCTTTGGGACCCCCCGTGTTTTGGGGATCCCTTTTGGGACCCCCCGTGTTTTGGGGTCCCTTTTGGGACCCCACCCCGTGTTTTGGGATCCCTTTTGGGACCCCCCGTGTTTTGGGATCCCTTTTAGGACCCCCCCGTGTTTTGGGGTCCCTTTGGGACACCCCCCCGTGTTTTGGGATCCCTTTTAGGACCCCCCGTGTTTTGGGATCCCTTTAGGACCCCCCCGTGTTTTGGGATCCCTTTTGGGGACCCCCCCGTGTTTTGGGATCCCTTTTGGGACCCCCCCGTGTTTTGGGGTCCCTTTTAGGACCCCCCGTGTTTTGGGGATCCCTTTTAGGACCCCCCCGTGTTTTGGGATCCCTTTTGGGACCCCCCCGTGTTTTGGGGTCCCTTTTGGGACCCCCCCGTGTTTTGGGGTCCCTTTTGGGACCCCCGTGTTTTGGGATCCCTTTGGGACCCCCCCGTGTTTTGGGGTCCCTTTTAGGACCCCCCGTGTTTTGGGGTCCCTTTTGGGACCCCCCCGTGTTTTGGGGGTCCCTCTGCTCCTCTTCCCCCCTCCAAATTGGGGGATTGACCGACCCCCTAATCCGCCACCCCTTCCGAATTTGGGGCTCCCCTCAGCGTCCCCCCAGGTCAGGTTTGGGGTCTCCCTCCCCCCAAATTGGGGGGTGTCCCCGTGTTTCCCCCCCAAAATGCTGAGGCTCCCTTGTCCTTCACACCCCCCCAGGGCTGGGGACCCCCCAGAGACCCCCCAGGGACCATAGGGACCCCTCAGAGCCCCCAGGGACCCCCCAGAGACCCCCAGGGACCCCCCCCAGGGACCCCTCAGAGCCCCCCAGGACCTGCAGGGACCCCCTCAGAGTCCCCCAGGGACCCCTCAGAGCCCCCAGGGACCCCCCAGAGACCCCCCAGGAACCCCCCAGGGACCCCTCAGATCCCCCAGAGACCCCCCAGGGACCCCCCAGGGACCCCTCAGAGCCCCCCAGGACCCTGCAGGGACCCCTCAGAGCCCCCCAGGGACCCCCCAGAGACCACCAGGGACCCCCCAGGGACCCCTCAGAGCCCCCCCAGGGACCCCTCAGATCCCCCCAGGGACCCCCCAGAGACCCCCAGGGACCCCCCCAGGGACCCCTCAGAGCCTCCCAGGGACCCCCTCAGAGACCCCCCAGAGACCCCCCCAGGGACCCCTCAGAGCCCCCCAGGGACCCCTCAGAGACCCCTCAGAGACCGCTAGGATCCCCCCAGGGACCCCCTCAGAGCCCCCCAGGACCTGCAGGGACCCCTCAGAGCCCCCCAGGGCCCCCCAGAGCCCCCAGGGACCCTCAGAGCCCCCAGGGACCCCTCAGAGACCCCTCAGATCCCCCAGGGACCCCCCAGAGACCTCCAGGAACCCCCAGGGACCCCTCAGATCCCCCAGAGACCCCCCAGGAACCCCCAAGGGACCCCCCAGGGACCCCTCAGAGCCCCCAGGGACCCCCAGAGCCCCCCCAGGGACCCCCAGGGACCCCCAGGCCCGGCCCCCCGGTCTGGGAGGGTTGAGGGGAGGATTTGGGGGTTGGGGGCTTGGTTTGAGCCCTGTCTGCTCTGTCCCTGCTCTGTCCCCTGTCCCTCACCCCTGTCCCTGCCCCGTTCCTGGGCTCCCTGTCCCTTCCTGTCCCCTGACCCCTCGTGGTCCTCGTTCCCTGTGTCCCTGTCCCCCCATCCCCATGGCCCCTGTCCCCTGCTGTCCCCCCTGTCCCCATGTTCCCTGTCACTCCCTGTCCCCATGCCCCTTGTCCCCCACGTCTTGTGCTCCTGTGTCCCTGTCCCCCTGTCCCCTGCTGTCCCCTCATGTCCCCATAACTCCTGTCCCCCACATGTCCCCTGTCCCCATGTCCCCTGTCCCCTGCTGTCCCCATAACTCCTGTCCCTCTATCCCCATGTCCCTGTCCCCTATCCCCATGTCCCCTGTCCCCTGACTCCCCTCATGTCCTCATTCCCTGTGTCCCTGTTCCCCATCCCCGTCCCCATGTCCCTGTCCCCATGTCCCCATGTCCCCTGCTGTCCCCCCCATGTCCCCATAACTTCTGTCCCTCCATTCCATGTCCCCTGTCCCCCCGTGCTCCCTATCACCGATGTCCCCCTGTCCCCCCTGCTGTCCCCCTGTCCCCCTGTCCCCCATGTCTCATGCTCCTGTCCCCCCTGCTGTCCCCCCCATCCCCATGTCCCCCCTGTCCCCCCCTGCTGTCCCCTGCTGTCCCCTGTCCCCCTGCTGTCCCCCTGCTGTCCCCTGCCCCCTGTCCCCCCTGCTGTCCCCCCTGCTGTCCCCTGTCCCCTGTCATGTCTCATGCTCCTGTCCCCCTGCTGTCCCCTGTCCCCTGCTGTCCCCATGTCCCCCATGTCCCCCATGTCCCATGCTCCTGTCCCCCTGCTGTCGATGTCCCCCATGTCCCATGCTCCTGTCCCCCTGCTGTCCCCATGTCCCCCATGTCTCATGCTCCTGTCCCCCTGCTGTCCCCATGTCCCCCATGTCCCCCATGTCCCCCCTGTCCCCCTGCTGTCCCCATGTCCCCCATGTCTCATGCTCCTGTCCCCCTGCTGTACCCCCCGTCCCCATGTCCCCCTGTCCCCCTGCTGTCCCCCTGTCCCCTGTTTCCCCATGTCTCATGCTCCTGTCCCCCTGCTGTCCCCTGTCCCCCCATGTCTCATGCTCCTGTCACCCCTGCTGTCCCCCCTGCTGTCCCCCATGTCCCCCCATGTCCCATGCTGCTGTCCCCATGTCCCCCATGTCCCATGCTCCTGTCCCCCTGCTGTCCCCTGTCCCCCCGGCTGTCCCCATGTCCCCCATGTCTCATGCTCCTGCCCCCGCCCCGCGAGGCTCCCCCGCCCTCCCCGGCCATGGCGAGACGCTGCAGATGGAGATCCCCAATTTCGGCAACAGCATCCTGGAGTGCCTGAACGAGCAGCGCCTGCAGGGGCTCTTCTGCGACGTGTCCGTGGTGGTCAAGGGCCACGCCTTCAAGGCGCACCGGGCCGTGCTGGCCGCCAGCAGCTCCTACTTCCGAGACCTGTTCCACAGCTCCAAGAGCGCCGTGGTGGAGCTGCCGGCCGCCGTGCAGCCCCAGTCCTTCCAGCAGATCCTCAGCTTCTGCTACACCGGCCGCCTCAGCATGAACGTGGGCGACCAGTTCCTGCTGATGTACACGGCGGGCTTCCTGCAGATCCAGGAGATCATGGAGAAGGGCACCGAGTTCTTCCTCAAGGTCAGCTCGCCCAGCTGCGACTCGCAGGGGCTGCACGGCGACGAGACGCCGGGCTCGGAGCCGCAGAGCCCCGCGGCGCCGCAGAGCCAGGCGGCGCCGGGCTGGGCGCTGCCGCTGGTGTCGCGGGTCAAGACGGAGCAGGGCGAGCCCGAGGGCGTGCAGTGCACCTTCGTGGTCAAGCGGCTGTGGGACGGCGCCGCCAAGGACGGCAGCGGCAGCAACAACGGCGGCAACAACGGCGGCAACAACGGCAGCCGGAAAATGGCCAAATTCTGCGAGGCGGCGCCGCGCCCCCCGGGCGGTAACGCCACCAGCGCCCGCTGTCCCCGCTGTCCCCGCTGTCCCCGCCCCCGGCGCCGATCAGACCAGCCCCGGCGGCACCTCCAGCGCCTACACCAGCGACAGCCCCGGCTCCTTCCACAACGAGGAGGACGAGGAGGAGGAGGCGGCCGAGGAAGGCTCGGACGAGCAGTACCGGCAGATCTGCAACATGTACACCATGTACAGCATGATGAACGTGGGGCCCGCAGGTGAGGGTGGGGCTCGGGGGGAGGCCACGCCCCGGTTTGGGTGTGGTCCGGGCGTGGTCCTGTCCAAGTTTGCACTCAGAGCCTCCTTGTCCCCCTGAGTGTTGCAGTATTGGGGTTGCAGAGCGGCAAAAGGACACAGTAACACGGGTCTCTCTTGAAAAGAACATGAAAAAAAAGTTTTTAGAGGGTTTAGGAGGTCTGGGATGCTAACCAGTAAAAGGGATTTTTATAGGGTTTAGAAGGAAAAAGGACCCAGTAACATGAGTCTCTCTTGAAAAGAACATGAAAAAAAAAGATTTTATAGGGTTTGGGAGGATTGGGATGCTCACCAGTAAAAGGGATTTTTATAGGGTTAAGGAGGTTTGGGATATTCACCAGTAAAAGGGGTTTTTAGAGGGTTCAGGAGGAAAAAGGACACAGTAACGTGAGTCTCTCTTGCAAAGAACAAGAAAAAAAAGTTTTTACAGGGTTTAGGAGGATTGGGATGCTAACCAGTAAAAGGGATTTTTAGAGGGTTTAGCAGGATTGGGATACTAACCAGTAAAAGGGGTTTTTAGTAGGTTTAGGAGGTCTGGGATGCTAACCAGTAAAAGGGATTTTTATAGGGTTTAGAAGGAAAAAGGACACAGTAACACGAGTCTCTCTTGCAAAGAACAAGACAAAAAAGTTTTTACAGGGTTTAGGAGGATTGGGATGCTAACCAGTAAAAGGCGATTTTAGAGGGTTTAGAAGGGTTTGGATACTAACCAGTAACAGGGGTTTTTAGAGGGTTTAACAGGATTGGGATACTAACCAGTAAAAGTTTAAGAGATGAGAACTGTTATTGTATAAGGGTTACAGAGCAGCAAAAGGACACAGTAACACGAGTCTCTTGCAAAGAACAAGAAAAAAAAGATTTTATAGGGTTTAGGAGGTTTGGGATACTCACCAGTAAAAGGGGTTTTTAGAGGGTTCAGGAGGTTTGGGATATTCACCAGTAAAAGGGGTTTTTATAGGGTTTAGGAGGAAAAAGGACCCAGTAACACGAGTCTCTTTGCAAAGAACATGAAAAAAAAGTTTTTAGAGGGTTTAGGAGGAAAAAGGACAGTAACACGAGTCTCTCTTGAAAAGAACATGAAAAAAAAGCTCTTAGAGTGTTTAGGAGGTTTGGGATGCTAACCAGTAAAAGGGGTTTTTATAGGGTTCAGGAGGATTGGGGTACTAACCAGTAAAAAGGATTTTTATAGGGTTTAGGAGGAAAAAGGACACAGTAACGTGAGTCTCTCTTGCAAAGAACAAGAAAAAAAAGTTTTTATAGGGTTTGGGAGGATTGGGATACTAACCAGTAAAAGGGATTTTTAGAGGGTTTAGCAGGATTGGGGTACTAACCAGTAAAAGTTTAAGATGGGAACTGTTATTGTGTAAGGGTTACAGAGCAGCAAAAGGACACAGTAACACGGGTCTCTCTTGAAAAGAACATGAAAAAAAAGTTTTTAGAGGGTTTGGGAGATTTGGGATGCTAACCAGTAAAAGGGGTTTTTATAGGGTTTAGGAGGAAAAAGGACCCAGTAACACGAGTCTCTTTGCAAAGAACATGAAAAAAAAGTTTTTATAGGGTTTAGGAGGAAAAAGGACAGTAACACGAGTCTCTCTTGAAAAGAACATGAAAAAAAAGCTCTTAGAGTGTTTAGGAGGTTTGGGATGCTAACCAGTAAAAGGGGTTTTTATAGGGTTCAGGAGGATTGGGGTACTAACCAGTAAAAAGGATTTTTATAGGGTTTAGGAGGAAAAAGGACACAGTAACACGAGTCTCTCTTGCAAAGAACAAGAAAAAAAAAGTTTTTATAGGGTTTGGGAGGATTGGGATACTAACCAGTAAAAGGGATTTTTAGAGGGTTTAGCAGGATTGGGGTACTAACCAGTAAAAGTTTAAGATGGGAACTGTTATTGTGTAAGGGTTGCAGAGCGGCAAAAGGACACAGTAACAGGAGTCTCTCTTGAAAAGAACATGAAAAAAAAGTTTTTATAGGGTTTAGGAGATTTGGGATGCTAACCAGTAAAAGGGGTTTTTAGAGGGTTTAGGAGGATTGGGATATTCACCAGTAAAAGGGGTTCTTAGAGGGTTTAGGAGGAAAAAGGACCCAGTAACACGAGTCTCTTTGCAAAGAACATGAAAAAAAAGTTTTTAGAGGGTTTAGGAGGAAAAAGGACAGTAACACGAGTCTCTCTTGAAAAGAACATGAAAAAAAAAGTTTTTATAGGGTTTGGGAGGATTGGGATACTAACCAGTAAAAGGGGTTTTTATAGGGTTCAGGAGGATTGGGGTACTAACCAGTAAAAAGGATTTTTATAGGGTTGAGGAGGAAAAAGGACACAGTAACGTGAGTCTCTCTTGCAAAGAACAAGAAAAAAAAGTTTTTATAGGGTTTAGGAGGATTGGGATGCTAACCAGTAAAAGGCGATTTTAGAGGGTTTAGAAGGGTTTGGATACTAACCAGTGAAAGGGGTTTTTAGAGGGTTCAGGAGGTTTGGGGTACTAACCAGTAAAAGTTTAAGATGGGAACTGTTACTGTATACGGGTTACAGAGCGGCAAAAGGACACAGTAACGTGAGTCTCTCTTGCAAAGAACAAGAAAAAAAAGTTTTTACAGGGTTTAGGAGGATTGGGATGCTAACCAGTAAAAGGCGATTTTAGAGGGTTTAGAAGGGTTTGGATACTAACCAGTAAAAGGGGTTTTTAGAGGGTTCAGGAGGATTGGGGTACTAACCAGTAAAAGGGGTTTTTAGAGGGTTCAGGAGGGTTGGGATGCTAACCAGTAAAAGTTTAAGATGGGAACTGTTATTGCATACGGGTTATAGAGCAGCAAAAGGACACAGTAACGTGAGTCTCTCCTGCGTGGCGTACGAAAGAACAAGAAAAAGCAATTTATTGAAGAGCAATTTATTGCTCTAAATAAGGCAGTTAGCTACCAACAAAATTCAGTTCGTTGGTCAGAGGAGGAGACACCTCTTGCCCCAGGCTCCTCACGCACCCAGCGGGCGTTTCTCTTTTGTTACCATCCTTTGTTTCACCTTTAAAGTAGAGAATGAGTATCTAGCTTGGGACAAACCCCAGCCGGAGTGGAAAAATCCTTTAGGATTCCTCCTGGGTGTAGCCGCCCCACCTCGGGGGTGGCCGCAGGAGCCCCCCCTGACTCCGTGGCCCCTCCCCAGCCGCAGAGAAGGTGGAGGCGCTGCCCGAGCAGCCGCCCCCGGAGCCCCGGGCCCGCGCCCGCCTGCGCCAGGACCTGGCGTCGCTGCCGGCCGAGCTCGTCACCCAGATCGGCAACCGCTGCCACCCCAAGCTCTACGACGAGGGCGACCCTGCCGAGAAACTGGAGCTGGTCACCGGTACTGGGGGGCCCTGGGGACACTCAGGGGGTCTCTGGGGGTACTCGGGGGTCCCACCCGGGCGATCAGCCTGTCCAGGTTCTTGAGCCACGGGCGCGCGTTCTCGTAGGGGAAGTCGGAGCCCGTGGTCGTGAGGATGTGGTTGGTGCGGTACTGCCGGGCCTGGGGAGGGGGGGCACGGCTTGGGACCCCCCAAACGGGGCTTGGGGACACCTGGGGACACCTGGGGACACCTGGGGACAGCGGGAACCCCATCCCTGGGCACAGGGACACCCAAATTCCCTCCCTTGCAGGACCCTTGGGAGCCCCATCCCAGGGCACAGGGACCCCATTCATCCAATCCTCAGGGACAGGGACACCTGGGGACACCATCCCTGGGGACAGGGACACCCAAATTCCCTCAGTCCCTGGGGACAGGGACACCATTCCCCCCATCCCTGGGGACAGGGACACCATTCCCTCAGTCCCAGGGCACAGGGACACTCAGCTTCCCTCCCTTCCAGGACCCTTGGAGCCCCATCCCAGGGCACAGGGATCCCATTCATCCAATGCTCAGGGACAGGGACAGCTGGGGACACCAGGAACCCCATGCCAGGGGACAGGGACACCATTCCCTCAATCCCAGGGAACAGGGACACTCAGCTTCCCTCCCTTCCAGGACCCTTGGGAACCCCATCCCAAGTCACAAGGACCCCATTCATCCTATCCCAGGGCACAGGGACAGCTGGGGACACCTGGGGACACCATCCCTGGGCACAGGGACCCCATTCATCCAATCCCAGGGCACAGGGACACCTGGGGACACCTGGGGACACCATCCCTGGGCACAGGGACACCATTCATCCAATCCCAGGGCACAGAGACACCCAAACTCCCTCCTTTCCAGGACCCTTGAGATCCCCATCCCAAGGCACAGGGACCCCATTCATCCAATGCTCAGGGACAGGGACACCTGGGGACACTGGGAACCCCATTCCTGGGGACAGGGACACCATTCCCTCAGTCCCAGGGCACAGGGACACTCAGCTTCCCTCCCTTCCAGAACCCTTGGGAACCCCATCCCAAGGCAGAGGGACCCCATTCATCCAATCCTCAGGAACACCTGGGGACACCAGGAACCGCATCCCTGGGGACAGGGACCCCATTCCCCCCATCCCTGGGGACAGGGACCCCATTCCTCCCATCCCTGGGGACAGGGACACTCAGCTTCCCTCCCTTCCAGGACCCTTGGGAATCCCATCCCAAGGCACAAGGACCCCATTCATCCAATGCTCAGGGACAGGGACACCTGGGGACACCTGGGGACACTGGGAACCCCATTCCTGGGACAGGGACACCATTCCTCCCATCCCTGGGGACAGGGACACTCAGCTTCCCTCCCTTCCAGGACCCTTGGGAACCCCATCCCAAGGCACAGGGACCCCATTCATCCAATCCCAGGGCACAGGGACACCTGGGGACACCTGGGGACACCATCCCTGGGCACAAGGACACCATTCATCCAATCCCAGGGCACAGGGACACCCAACTTCCCTCCCTTCCAGGACCCTTGAGATCCTCATCCCAAGGCAGAGGGACCCCATTCATCCAAACCCTGGGCACAGGGACACCCAAGTTCCCTCCCTTCCAGGACCTTTGGGAACCCCATCCCAACTCACAGAGACCCCATTCATCCAATGCTCAGGGACAGGGACACCTGGGGACACCTGGGGACACTGGGAACCCCATTCCTGGGACAGGGACCCCATTCCCTCAATCCCAGGGGAGAGGGACACCATTCCTTCCATCCCTGGGCACAGGGACACCCAAATTCCCTCCTTTCCAGGACCCTTGAGATCCCCATCCCAAGGCACAGAAACCCCATTCATCCAATGCTCAGGGACAGGGACAGCTGGGGACACCTGGGAACCCCATTCTTGGGGACAGGGACACCATTCATCCAATCCCAGGGCACAGAGACAGCTGGGGACACCTGGGGACCCCATCCCTGGGGACAGGGACCCCATTCCCCCCATCCCAGGGGACAGGGACACCCAAATTCCCTCCCTTCCAGAACCCTTGGGGACACCTGGGGACACCATCCCTGGGGACAGGGACACCATTTCCTCAGTCCCAGGGGACAGGGACCCCATTCCTTCCATCCCAGGGACAGGGACACCCAAATTCCCTCCTTTCCAGGACCCTTGGGATCCCCATGCCAGGGCACAGAGACCCCATTCATCCAATCCCAGGGCACAGGGACACCTGGGGACACCTGGGGACACTGGGAACCCCATTCCTGGGACAGGGACCCCATTCCCTCAATCCCAGGGGAGAGGGACCCCATTCCTCCCATCCCAGGGGACAGGGACACCCAAATTCCCTCCCTTCCAGGACCCTTGGGAACCCCATCCCAAGTCACAAGGACCCCATTCCCCCCTCCCAGGGTCACAGGGCCCCCCAAATCCCCCCCTCCCCAGGATTTGGGGGGCCCTGCTGACGCCCTGTCCCCGCAGGCACCAACGTGTTCATCACGCGGGCGCAGCTGATGAACTGCCACGTCAGCGCGGGCACGCGGCACAAGGTGCTGCTGCGCCGCCTGCTCGCCTCCTTCTTCGACAGGTGAGCGCCCCCCGCCCGCCCCTGGGGGGCTGGGAGGGGTTTTGGGGGGGGATTCAGGCCGTGGGGTTGGTGTGTCTGTTGGCAGGAACACGCTGGCCAACAGCTGCGGCACCGGGATCCGCTCGTCCACCAACGACCCCAGCAGGAAAACCGCTGGACAGCCGGGTGCTGCACGCCGTCAAGTGTGAGTGGGGCTGGGGCTGGGAGGGGGCTTGGGGGTGGGAGGGGGCTTGGGGGGTGGGAGGGGGCTTTAGTGGGGAGGGGGCTTGAGGGGCTGGGGAGAGGGGCTGAGAAATGGGGGCACGGCAGGATGAGAGGGGACAGCAGCAGGGACACAGAGGGACACAGAGGGGCACAGAGGGGCACAGAGGGGACATAGAGGGGACATAGAAGGGCAAACTGGGACACAGAGGGGACATAGAGTGACACAGAGGGGACACTGAGGGACACAGAGGGACATAGAGGGACAGAGGGGACACTGAGGGACACAGAGGGGACACAGAGGGGTCACAGAGGGGACATAGAAGGGCAAATTGGGACACAGAGGGACATAGAGTGACACAGAGGGACAGAGGGCACAGAGGACACAGAGGACACAGAGCCGGGCACAGAGGGGACAGAGGGGACCACAGAGGGACACAGGGACACAAAGGGGGAAACTGAGGGACACAGGGGGGGACACAGAGGGGTCACAGAGGGGTCACAGAGGGACATAGAAGGGCAACGGGGACATAGAGTGACACAGAGGGCACAGAGGGCACAGAGGGACACAGAGCCGGGCACAGAGGGGACAGAGGGGGCACAGAGGGGACACAGGGACACAAAGGGGAAACTGAGGGACACAGGGGGGACACAGAGGGACACAGAGGGGCACAGAGGGGACAGAGGGACACAGAGGGGCACAGGGTGACACAGAGGGATCACAGAGGGACACAGAGGGCATAGAGGGACACAGAGGGACACAGAGGGGACACAGAGGGACAGAGTGACACAGAGGGCACAGAGGGGACGCGAGAGGGGATACAGAGGGCACAGGGGTGACACAGAGGGCACAGAGGGGATACAGAGGGACAGAGGGGACACAGAGGGACATAGAAGGGGCACAGAGGGGGACAGAGGGACACAGTGGGGACAGAGGGACACAGGGAGGGACACAGAGGGACATAGAAGGGACACAGAGAGGGCACAGAGAGGGACACAGAGGGGACATAGAAGGGCACAGAGGGGGGATAGAGGGACACAGAGGGACACAGGGACACAGAGGGAAACTGAGGGACACTCAGGGACACAGAGGGGACACAGAGGGACACAGGGACACAGAGGGGACACAGAGGGGACACAGAGGGACACTGAGTGACACACTAAGTCTATAACTGGAGCCCCCTCTGAAGGTGTCAGAGTGTTTCAGCCTCCCCTGGCACTCGCTCTGCTGCTGTGGCATTTGAAACCTGTCACTTAGAAGCACTAGAAGTAATTTTTTTAGAACTAAATTTCACTAGAAGCATTAGAACTCAGTGTGAAATCACTGACTTACTAATACTTAAAAACTGACTTAATTCTACTTGAATGTTTATCAGAACTCAGTGTAAAATCACTGACTTAATTCTATTTAAATGTTTATCAGAACTCAGTGTAAAATCACTGATTTCTACTTGAATATTTATCAGAACTCAGTGTAAAATCACTGACTTACTAATATTTAAATGTTTATTAGAACTCTGTAAGATCACTGACTTACTTCTACTTAAAAACTGACTTAATTCTACTTGAATGTTTAATAGAACTCAGTATAAAATCACTGATTTCTACTTGAATGTTTATTAGAACTCAGTGTAAAATCAGACTTACTAATACTTAAATGTTTATTGGAACTCAGTGTGAAATCACTGACTTACTGATACTTGAATGTTTATCAGAACTCAGTGTAAAATCACTGACTTAATTCTATTTAAATGTTTATCAGAACTCAGTGTAAAATCACTGATTTCTACTTGAATATTTATCAGAACTCAGTGTAAAATCACTGACTTACTAATATTTAAATGTTTATTAGAACTCTGTAAGATCACTGACTTACTTCTACTTAAAAACTGACTTAATTCTACTTGAATGTTTAATAGAACTCAGTATAAAATCACTGATTTCTACTTGAATGTTTATTAGAACTCAGTGTAAAATCAGACTTACTAATACTTAAATGTTTATTGGAACTCAGTGTGAAATCACTGACTTACTGATACTTGAATGTTTATCAGAACTCAGTGTAAAATCACTGACTTAATTCTATTTAAATGTTTATCAGAACTCAGTGTAAAATCACTGATTTCTACTTGAATGTTATCAGAACTCAGTGTAAAATCACTGACTTACTAATATTTAAATGTTTATTAGAACTCTGTAAGATCACTGACTTACTTCTACTTAAAAACTGACTTAATTCTACTTGAATGTTTAATAGAACTCAGTATAAAATCACTGATTTCTACTTGAATGTTTATTAGAACTCAGTGTAAAATCAGACTTACTAATACTTAAATGTTTATTGGAACTCAGTGTGAAATCACTGACTTACTGATACTTGAATGTTTATCAGAACTCAGTGTAAAATCACTGACTTAATTCTATTTAAATGTTTATCAGAACTCAGTGTAAAATCACTGATTTCCACTTGAATGTTATCAGAACTCAGTGTAAAATCAGACTTACTTCTACTTAAATGTTTATTGGAACTCAGTGTGAAATCACTGACTTACTAATACTTGAATGTTTATCAAAACTCAGTATAAAATCACTGATTTCTACCTAAATGTTTATTAGAACTCAGTGTAAAAATCACTGATTTCTACTTAAATGTTTATCAAAACTCAGTGTAAAAATCACTGACTTACCAATACTTGAATGTTTATTTTATGTGTGAGAGGCTTAATGTACTTTAACTCACCTGAAGGTTTTAATTCAATCCTTGCTTGAAATCTTAACATTAATTAATCTGAAGATTTTAATTGGATCCCAGCACTCTGGGGGATTCAGAGACCCCTGACTCACCAATTAACATTAATTCATCTAAAGGTTTTAATTGGATCCCAGCACTCTGATTTCTCTCTGGGGGGTTCAGAGACCCCTGACTCATTAATTAACATTACTTTATCTAAAGGTTTTAATTGGATCCCAGCACTCTGGGGGATTCAGAGACCCCTGACTCATTAATTAACATTAATTCATCTAAAGGTTTTAATTGGATCCCAGCACTCTGATTTCTCTCTGGGGGGTTCAGAGACCCCTGAATAACCAATTAACATTAATTCATCTAAAGGTTTTAATTGGATCCCAGCTCTCTGAGGGGATTCAGAGACCCCTGACTCACCAATTAACATTAATTCATCTGAAGGCTTTAATTGGATCCCAGCACTCTGGGGGATTCAGAGACCCCTGACTCACCAATTAACATTAATTCATCTAAAGGTTTTAATTGGATCCCAGCACTCTGGGGCGATTCAGAGACCCCTGACTCACTAATTAACATTAATTCATCTGAAGGTTTTAATTGGATCCCAGCACTCTGATTTCTCCCTGGGGGATTCAGAGATCCCTGACTCACCAATTAACATTAATTCATCTAAAGGCTTTAATTGGATCCCAGCACTCTGGGGGGATTCAGAGACCCCTGACTCACTGATTAACATTAATTCATCTAAAGGTTTTAATTGGATCCCAACACTCTGGGGGGATTCAGAGACCCCTGACTCACCAATTAACATTAATTCATCTAAAGGTTTTAATTGGATCCCAACACTCTGGGGGGATTCAGAGACCCGTGACTCACAGATTAATTCATCTAAAGGTTTTAATTGGATCCCAGCACTCTGGGGGATCCAGAGATCCCTGACTCATTAATTAACATTAATTCATCTGAAGGCTTTAATTGGATCCCAGCACTCTGATTTCTCTCTGGGGGGATCTAGAGACCCCTGACTCACAGATTAATTAATCTAAAGGTTTTAATTGGATCCCAGCACTCTGATTTCTCTCTGGGGGGGATCCAGAGACCCCCGACTCACGGGTTCCACTGTCCCCCTCCCCAGTTTACTGCCAGAACTTCGCCCCCAACTTCAAGGAGAGCGAGATGAACGCCATCGCGGCCGACATGTGCACCAACGCGCGCCGCGTGGTGCGCAAGAGCTGGATCCCCAAGCTGAAGCTGCTGATGGCCGAGGGCGACTCCTACACCTCCTTCATCAACGACACGGGCAAGCTGGAGCCCGACATCATGGGCCAGGAGCCGCCCTTCGAGGGGGGCGGCGCCGAGCCCGAGGGGGGGCCGGCGGGGGAGGGGCTGCAGTGACCCCACCCCCCCCAGTCCCGCCCACACTGCCCTGGGGAGCCCAAAACTGGGGGATCCCCCCTGCCCCCCCTAGATCCTCCAGGGATAGGGAACCCCTCCCACCCCAAGGCAGGGCCATGCCCATAGGGAGGGTGTGGGGACCCCCCCCGTGAGGGTGTGGGGCCCCCCCCTGTGGCACAGGGACCCCCCAGTGAGGGTGTGGGGACCCCCCCCGTGGCACAGGGATCCCCCCAGTGAGGGTGTGGGGCCCCCCCCTGTGGCACAGGGACCCCCCCAGGGAGGGTGTGGGGACCCCCCTGTGACACAGGGACCCCCCAGTGACACAGGGACCCCTCAGTGGCACAGGGACCCCCCCAGGGAGGGTGTGGGGACCCCCCAGTGACACAGGGACCCCCAGTGACACAGGGACCCCCCAGTGAGGGGTGTGGGACCCCCCAGTGACACAGGGACCCCCCAGGGAGGGTGTGGGGACCCCCTGTGGCACAGGACCCCCTAGTGACACAGGGACCCCCAATGAGGATGTGGGGACCCCCCAGTGACACAGGGACCCCCCAATGAGGGTGTGGGGACCCCCCGAGGCACAGGGAGCCTCCCCCCCACCATGGGGAGGGTCCCACCTTCAAGGGACCCACGTGGTTTAGGGACCCCCTCCCCAAAAAATCAAACTGGGGCAGGGACCCCACAGCAAAGCCCTGGTGGGTCCCGCCCCCACCCCCGCCAGAATTTGGGGTTTATTTTTTTTGGGGAAGCGGCATCTCGGCACAAGCAGCTGCCCCTCCCCCCGATCAGCACGGGGGAGGGGGGCTGGGGGCTCAATTTGGGGTTTTCCCCCCTCCTCCAGGAACCCGCATGTGTCCCCCCGTGTCCCCCCGTGTCCCCCCTGCCCCCCAGGGACCCCCAGCGCTCTGGGCAGCCCCTCCCCCCGCATGTGTCCCCCAGGTCACCTGTGCCCCCCCAACGTGTCCGTATGTGTCCCCAGGTGTGTGTCCCCCCAGCACAAGGGGGTGTCACCTGTCTGTGTCCCCCCTCCCCCCCAAAGGAGCCAGAACCCCCCACCCACCCAAAAAGGAGCCAAATTGTGGGGGGGGTCTCTCTTATTGGGGGGGGGACAGGTGTGTGTGTGTGTGACCTGGGGGGGGGGCACAGGGTGGGATCTCCCCCTCTTATTTTGGGGGGGACACGGGGACGCCCTCCCCACCCCAGGGCTTAGCTCCGGCTCACGCTCAAAGGGGAAACTGAGGCACGGTTTGGTGACCCCCCGCCCCTCCCCACCCCGCTCAGCCTGGGGGGTCGGGGGGAGCTCCCCAGCTGTCCCCAGGTGTCCCCACTGCCCTCCCCTCCCCTCCCCCCCAGGTCTCCTGACGTTTGGTCAAGTGCCTTACCCGCCCCCTCCCCGGGCTCCTTTCGCGTCTCCCCGACCACCCCTTTTGTCCCCCCAGCACGGGGTGGGGACACAGGACCCCCAAAACCCCCCTCATTCCCCTCCCCCGTGCCTCAGTTTCCCCTTTTTCCCCAGAGTTCTGCCGGTCTCACCCTTCCGGGGGGGGGGTTGGGGGGAGGGGCGGGGGTATCCCTCGCTGTTCCCCCCTCCACCCCCCACCCAAAATCGGGGGTCCAGCTCCTCTCTTTGCTGTACAGAATGGGGGAGGGGGGCGGCTCGGCAGCATGGACCCCCCCGTGCTTGCGCTTCCCCACCCCCAAAAATTGTCTGTCCTGTGTAATGAAGTGCCAAGACCGCCCCTCCCCCCATTTCTGGAGCCCCCCAGACCCACCAGGACCCCCCGGGCCCCCCCTCCCCCCCCCCGAGCCCCCGAGCTGGAGGTTGCACATGAACTGCTGTTGGGCGCGAGGGGAGCTGTGTGAATAGTGAAAATAAACACAGAGTTTGTAACAGCCGCGGCCTGGGACCCCAAAAGCGGCCCGGGAACCCCGGCGGTTTGGGATCCCCCAAAAAGCGGCCTGGGGACCCCGGCGGCCTAGGAACCCCCAAAAGCGGCCCTGAAACCCCGGCGGCCCGGGACCCCGAGACGGCCGAGAAACCCCAAAACTGCCTGGAAACGGCCGAAACGGCCCGGGACCCCTAAAAGCGGCCTGGGAACCTCAAAACGGCCTGGGGACCACAAAAATGGCCCGGGAACCGCCAAAAACGGCCTAGGAACCCCCAAAAAACGGCCTGGGGACCCCCAAAGAACGGCCTAGGAACCCCCAAAAAAGCGGCCTGGGACCTCCAAAAAGCGGCCCGGGAACCCCGAAAAACGGCCCGGGAACCCCAAAAAACGGCCCGGGACCCCAGAAAAAGCGCCTGGGGGCGCCAAAAGCGCCCCGGAAAAAACAAAAACGGCCCGGGACCCCCATAAAGCGGCCCGGGAACCCAAAACAATGGCTCGGGAACCCCCGAAAGCGGCCTGGGACCCCCAAAAACGGCCTTGGAACCCCAAAACGGCCTGGAACCCCCATAAAACGGCCTGGGACCCCAAAAAGCGGCCTGGGAACCCCAAAAAACGGCCTGGGGACCACAAAAATGGCCCGGGAACCCCAAAAAGCGGCCTGGGGACCCCAAAGAACGGCCTAGGAATCCCAAAAGCGGCCTGGGAACCCCAAAAGCGGCCTGGGGATCCCAAAAAACGGCCGAGAAACCCCAAAAACGGCCTAGGAACCCCAAAAACGGCCTGGGAACCCCAAAAACGGCCTGGGGACCACAAAAAATGGCCCGGGAACCCCAAAAAACGGCCTGGAAACCCCAAAAAACGGCCCGGGAACCCCGAAAAATGGCCCGGGAACCCCAAAAATGGCCCGGGACCCCGAAAAACGGCCTGGGGACGCCAAAAACGGCCCGGAAAAACAAAAAACGGCCCCTGAACCCCAAAAACGGCCCAAAACCCCCAAAAACTGGCCAGGGAACCCCTGAAAATGGCTTGGGACCCCCAAAAACGGTCCAGGGCCCCCCAAAAACGGCCTGGGAACCCCAAAAACGGCTCGAGATCCCCAAAAACGGCTCGGGAATTCCAAAAAACGGCCCGGGATCCCCAAAAAATGGCTCGGGACGCCAAGAACGGCTTGGGAACCCCCAAAAAAAAGGCTTGGGAACCCCAAAAAACGGCTCGGGACCCCCAAAACCGGCTCGGGAATTCTGAAAAAGGGCTCGGGAATTCCGAAAAAGGGCTCGGGACGCCAAGAACGGCTTGGGAACCCCCCAAAAAAACGGCTTGGGAACCCCAAAAAAGGGCTCGGAACCCCAAAAAACGGCCCGGGAAAACAAAAAATGGCCCCGGACCCCCGAAAAACAGCCCGGGACCCCTCCAAAAAACGGATCGAGACCCCCAGAAAACAGCCTGGAACCCCCGAAAAACGACCGGGGACCTCCAAAAAACTGCCTGGGAACCCCAAAAAACAGCTCGGGACTCCCAAAAAACAGCCTAGGACTCCCAAAAAACGACCCGGGACCCCCAAAACGGCCTGGGACCCCAAAAATTGGTCTCAGAACCCCATAAAACAGCCTGGAACCCCCGAAAAACGGCCCGGGACTCCCAAAAAACGGCCTGGGAACCCCGAAAAACGGCCTGGGACCCCCAAAAAACGGCCTGGGACCCCAAAAATTGGTCTCAGAACCCCATAAAACAGCCTGGAACCCCCGAAAAACGGCCCGGGACTCCCAAAAAACGGCACGGGGCCCCCAAAAAACGGCCCGGGAACACAAAAAATGGCCCCGGACCCCCCGAAAAACAGCCCGGGACCCCTCCAAAAACAGCTCGAGACCCCCAAAAAACAGCCTGGGACCCCCGAAAAACGACCGGGGACCTCCAAAAAACTGCCTGGGAACCCCAAAAAACAGCTCGGGACTCCCAAAAAACAGCCTAGGACGCCCAAAAAACGACCCGGGACCCCCAAAAAACGGCCTGGGACCCCAAAACGGCCCAGGACCCCCAAAAAATGGCCCGGGAACCCCAAAAAACGGCCTAGGAACCCCAAAAAACGGCCTGGGGACCCCAAAAAAACGGCCTAGGAACCCCAAAAACCGGCTCGGGAATTCCGAAAAAGGGCTCGGGACGCCAAGAACGGCTTGGGAACCCCCAAAAACATGGCTTGGGAACCCCAAAAAACGGCTCGGGACCCCCAAAACCGGCTCGGGAATTCCGAAAAAGGGCTCGGGACGCCAAGAACGGCTTGGGAACCCCCAAAAAACGGCTTGGGAACCCCAAAAGGGCTCGGAACCCCAAAAAAACGGCCCGGGAAAACAAAAAATGGCCCCGGACCCCCGAAAAACAGCCCGGGACCCCTCCAAAAAACAGCTCGAGACCCCCAAAAAAACAGCCTAGGACTCCCAAAAAACGACCCGGGACCCCCAAAAAACGGCCTGGGACCCCAAAAATTGGTCTCAGAACCCCAAAAAACGGCCTGGAACCCCAAAAACGGCCTGGGGACCCCAAAGAACGGCCTAGGAATCCCAAAAACGGCCTGGGGACCCCAAAGAACGGCCTAGGAATCCCAAAAACGGCCTGGGAACCCCAAAAACGGCCTGGGGATCCCAAAAAACGGCCGAGAAACCCCCAAAATGGCCTTTGAACCCCAAAAACGGCCTAGGAACCCCAAAAACGGCCTGGGAACCCCAAAAGCGGCCTGGGGACCACAAAAATGGCCCGGGAACCCCAAAAACGGCCTGGGAACCCCAAAAAACGGCCCGGGAACCCCCAAAAAACGGCCTAGGAACCCCAAAAAGCGCCCGGGACCCCAAAAAACGGCCTGGGGACGCCAAAAACGGCCCGGAAAGACAAAAAACGGCCCGGGAACCCCAAAAACGGCCCAAAACCCCCAAAAACTGGCCAGGGAACCCCTGAAAATCGCTTGGGACCCCCAAAAACGGTCCAGGACCCCCAAAAAACGGCCTGGGAACCCCAAAAACGGCCCGGGATCCCCAAAAAATGGCTCGGGACGCCAAGAACGGCTTGGGAACCCCCAAAAAAACGGCTTGGGAACCCCAAAAAAGGGCTCGGAACCCCAAAAAACGGCCCGGGAAAACAAAAAATGGCCCCGGACCCCCGAAAAACAGCCCGGGACCCCTCCAAAAAACAGCTCGAGACCCCCAGAAAACAGCCTGGGACCCCCGAAAAACGACCGGGGACCTCCAAAAACTGCCTGGGAACCCCAAAAAACAGCTCGGGACTCCCAAAAAACAGCCTAGGACTCCCAAAAAACGACCCGGGACCCCCCAAAAACGGCCTGGGACCCCAAAAATTGGTCTCAGAACCCCATAAAACAGCCTGGAACCCCCGAAAAACGGCCCGGGACTCCCAAAAAACGGCCTGGGAACCCCGAAAAACGGCCCAGGACCCCAAAAAACGGCCTGGGACCCCAAAAATTGGTCTCAGAACCCCAAAAAACGGCCTGGGACCCCGAAAAACAGCCAGGGACCCCTCCAAAAAACGGCTCGAGACCCCCAAAAAACAGCCTGGGACCCCCAAAAAACGACCGGGGACCTCCAAAAAACTGCCTGGGAACCCCAAAAAACAGCTCGGGACTCCCAAAAAAAAGCCTAGGACTCCCAAAAAACTGCCCGGGACCCCCAAAAACGGCCTGGGAACCCCGAAAAAAGGCTTGGAAACCCAAAAACGGCCCGGGAACCCCAAAAAATGGCTCGGGACCCTGAAAAAACGGCCTGGGACCCCCCAAAAACAGCCCAGGACCCCCAAAAACGGCTTGAGACCCCCAAAAATACAGCCTGGGACCCCCCAAAAACGGCCCGGGACCCCAAAAACTGCCTGGGACCCCAAAAATCGGTCTCAGAACCCCAAAAAACGGCCTGGAACCCCCGAAAAAGGCCCGGGACTCCCAAAAACTGCACGGGACCCCCAAAAACGGCACGGGACCCCCGAAAAACGGCCTGGAACCCCAAAAACGTCCCGGGGGTGGCTCGGGCTGGCCCCGCCCCCTCCTTCCCTTATTTGGGCACGCGGAAGTTCCCGCCCCCCGCGCGCGGCCCGTGACGTCAGCGCTGCCTTATTTGGGCATGGAAACGGCGCGGGGGCGGGGCCGGGGATCCCCCGGTTATTCGGGGGCAAAGGGAGCCCCCAAAACACGCGGGGGGGGTCAGAGACCCCCGAGCACGGGGGAGGGGCCACGGGCACCCCCTCAGCAAACGGGGGGAGCCCCCGGGACATGGGGGGGGGCGCAGGGACCCCCACAAACCTGGGGGGGCCACAGGGAACCCCCCAATCTGTGGGGTGGGGGCACCAGAGCCCCAATGGGGGGGGTACGGCCCCCCCTCCCCCAAATTCAGAGGAATTCCAGCCCCCCTCCCCTAATTTCAGAGGAATTCCAGCCCCCTCCCCCACCCTTATGGGAATTCCAGCCCCTCTCCCCAATTTTATGGGAATTCCAGCCCCCCCCAATTTTATGGGAATTCCAGCCCCCCTCCCTAATTTCAGAGGAATTCCAGCCCCCCCAATTTTATGGGAATTCCAGCCCCCCCTCTCCCCCAATTTTATGGGAATTCCAGTTCCCCTCTCCCTAATTCCAGAGGAATTCCAGTTTCTCCTCCCCAAATTCGCGGGAGTTCCAGCCCCTTCCCCAATTCCACGGGAATTCCAGCCCCCCTTCCCAGGGGAATTCCAGCCCCTTCCCCAAATTTCACGAGAACTCCACCCCTCTCCACAATTTTTATGGGAATTCCAGCCCCCCTCCCCCAATTCCAGGGGAATTCCAGCTCCCCCCTCCCCAATTTTATGGGAATTCCAGCCCCCTCCCTCCCTAATTCCAGAGGAATTCCAGTTCCCCCTCCCCAAATTCACGGGAGTTCCACCCCCTCCCCAATTTTATGGGAATTCCAGCCTCCCCTCCCCAAATTCCAAATTCACGGGAATTCCACCCCCTCTCCACAATTTTATGGGAATTCCAGCCCCCCTCCCTAATTCCAGGGGAGTTCCAGCCCCCTCCCCAGTTCCACGGGAATTCCAGTTCCCCCCTCCCCAATTTTATGGGAATTCCAGTTCCCCCTCCCCCAAATTCACGGGAGTTCCAGCCCCTTCCCCAATTCCAAGGGAATTCCAGCCCCCCTTCCCAATTCCAAGGGAATTCCAGTTCCCCACTCCCCCAAATTCACGGGAATTCCTGTTTCCCCCTCCCCCAATTTTATGGGAATTCCAGCCCCTTCCCCAATTCCACGGGAATTCCAGCCCCCCCTTCTCAGTTCCACGGGAATTCCAGTTCCCCCCTCCCCAATTTCATGGGAATTCCACCCCCCTCCCCAATTCCAGCGCCCCCCGCCCGCCCCCCGCCCCATTTCCGCGCCCGGCGCCGCCGAGCCGCGCGGTGCCGCCCCGGGGCCGGATGCGGTGGCGGAACCGGGGGCGGGTTCGGGGCGGTGCCGGTGCCGGTGCCGGATGCGGCTCGGGGGGGGCTCGGGGGCGGGTTCGGGGCGGTGCCGGTGCCGGATGCGGCTCGGGGGGGGCTCGGGGGTACAAGAGGCGCGGCGGGGCCGCTCCCGGCACTCGCGGCCATGGAGGAGGCGCAGCGGCTGCTGACGGTGTCGGTGTGGAAGCTTTACCGGTGCCGCTTGCGGCGGGGCGGCCTCCGCCTGCACCGGAGCCTGCAGCTCTCGCTGCTCGTCCGCGCCGCGCGGCACCGGTACCTGAGCGCCCGCGCCGCCGCCGAGACCCTCCCGGTACCGGCGGGAGGGACCCCCGAACCGGGGCGGGACCCCAGCGGGGTGCCCCGCGACGCGCGGTGTCCGGACAGAGCGACGGCGGAGCGGCCGGACCGACCGAACCCCCCGAGGGACCGGACCGGGGAGATCCCGAACCCACCGAGCGGGCAGGAACCGGGGAACCCCCCAATGAACGGGACCGGGGAGATCCCAAACCCACCGAGCGGACAGGAGCCGGGGAACCCCCCAAAGAACGGGACCGGGGAGTTCCCGAACCGACCGAGCCCCCCGAGCTGGCAGGAACGGGGGAACCCCCCAAAGAAATGGACCGGGGAGATCCCGAACCCCCCGAGCGGACAGGAACCGGGGAACCCCCCAAAGAACTGGACCGGGGAGTTCCCGAACCGACCGACCGGAGCTCCCCGCACTGAACCGGACCGGGGGTGCCCCCCCAGCCCCCCCGAGCCCCCCCCGAGCCCCCGAACCGGGCCCAGCCCGGCCCCACGGACCGCTCCGGACCCCGCGAACCGTGACCGGGCCCCCCCGGAGCGCCGCGGGCCGGGCAGAAGCGGCGCAGCAGCGGCTCGGCGGGGCCGGGCCGGGGGCCGGTTCCGAGCAAACGGGCCCGGCTGGAGGCGGAGGCGCCGCCGCTGCCCCCGGGGCGCTGCTCGGGGCCGCCCGCGGCCGCCTTCGGCCTCCTGGTCCGGGCCGTGGGGGCGTGCTGAGCCCCCGGGCCCCCCGGAACTCGGAACCGGCTCTGGAAACTCCTGGAGACGCGGAAATTAACAACGGGGATCCCCCCCGGGACACGGAAATTAACGGGGATCCCCCCCGGACACTCGGAAATTAACGGGGATCCCCCCTGGTCACAAGGAAATTAACGGGGATCCTCCCCGGACACACGGAACTTAACGGGGATCCCCCCCCGGACACTCGGAACCGGTTCCGGATCCCCCCTGGGCACACGGAAATTAACGGGGATCCCCCCCGGACACTCGGAACCGGTTCTGGATCCCCCCTGGGCACATGGAAATTAACGGGGATTCCCCCCGGACACACGGGAATTAACGGGGATCCCCCCCGGACACTCGAAACCGGTTCTGGAACCCCCCGGACACACGGAAATTAACGGGGATCCTCCCCGGACACTCGGAACCGGCTCTGGAAACTCCTGGAGGCACGGAAATTAACGGGGATCCCCCCGGACACACGGAATTTAACGGGGATCCCCCCCGGACACACGGAACCGGTTCTGGAAACTCCTGGGGACACGGAACTTAACGGGGATCCCCCCGGTCACACGGAAATTAACGGGGATCCCCCCGGACACTCAGAACCGGTTCTGGAACCCCCCGGACACACGGAAATTAACGGGGATCCCCTCGGACACTCGGAACCGGTTCTGGACCCTCCCGGACACTCGGAAATTAACGGGGATCCCCCCTGGCCACACGGGAATTAACGGGGATCCTCCCCGGACACACGGGAATTAACGGGGATCCCCCCCGGACACACGGAAATTAACGGGGATCGCCCCGGGACACTCGGAACCGGTTCTGGACCCCCCGGACACACGGAAATTAACGGGGATCCCCCCGGACACACGGAAATTAACGGGGTTTCCCCGGGGATACTCGGAACCGGTTCTGGACCCCCGGACACACGGAAATTAACGGGGATTCCCCGGACACTCGGAACCGGTTCTGGAAACTCCTGGAGACACGAAAATTAACGGGGATCCCCCCCGGACTCTCGGAAATTAACGGGGATCCCCCCCGGACACACGGAAATTAACGGGGATCCCCCACCGGACACTCGGAACCGGTTCTGGAACGCGGAGCCCCCAAACCGGTGCGGACCCCTCCCGGTTGAACGGAACCGAGACCTGCGGACTCCCGGGGCTCTTGGGGGGCTTCAGGCTGGCCCTGCCCCCTCCCCTTGATTGTGCTTAATTATTATTTCGTTAATCCAATTAAAGTGGGTTTTGTGCAGCCGCTCTTTCGGGGAGAGTTGGGGGGAGGGGCAGAGGGTCTGGGGGTGTCCGCTGGATCCGCTGATGGGTTCGGTCCAAACCGGGGGAGGGGGATTCGGAGCTCTGCCCCCCTCCCCCCGCTTCCTGCCTCAGTTTCCCGCTCGAGTGGGGTCGGGGAGGGGGGAGGGGAACATCCGGCACCTGCGGCGGGGGCGGGGGCTCCCCACGGGAAACCCCCCCCGGGTCCGGAAACCCCCCGGGTCCGGGAACCCCCCGGGTTCGGGAACCCCCCCGGGTCCGGGAACCCCCCCCGGGTCCGGGAAGCTGCAGGAGCGGGGGGCGGCGCGGGGTCCCAGGGGTGTCCCGGGGGGTGAGTGTGTCCCCCCTCGCGCTGTGTCCCCCCCGGTGCCCCCCACCCCGATCCCGGGAAGGAGCGAGACGGGCTCGATCCAAAATTCCTTTTTTTTTAATGATTCTGGTTTTTGGGACTTTTCGGGTTTGTTTTTTTTTTCTTTTTTTTGCCTTTTTTTGTCTTTGATCTTTTATTTCTGGTTTCGGTAACTCGGTTCATGCAATGGCGGCGGGCCCGGTTCCGCCGCCTCCGTGCCTCGGGCGGGGGGGCCGGTGCCGGTTCCCGGTGCCCGTTCCCGGTTCCCATTCCCGGTTCCCGTTCCCGGTGCCGGTTCCCGGTGCCCGTTCCCGGTTCCCGGTGCCTCTCGGGCTCCGCTCCCGGCCCGGCGGCTCCTCCCGGGCCTGGGGAGGTTCGGGGGGGTCCCGGGGGGGGGGCGGTTCGGGGGTCCCCGGTTCCGCGCCCCCCTCGGCGGCGGCGGCGGCGGCGGCTCCTCCAGATGATAAAACTCATCCATAGCCCCGGGAGCGGGCGGGGGGCGGCGGGGGGCGCGGTGTGGGTGGCGGCTTCCACACGCCCCCTCCGGCCGCGACATGTCGGCAGCGTGCGCCGCGCCCTGTCGCGACATGTCGGCGGCCGCTAGCAGCAGTCATCGTCCGTCTCGCTGTAGGGGGTCGCGGAGGGCCGCCCCTGTGGCCCGGGTAGTATCCGTTCGGCAGCCGCCGCGCGGCCGGGGGGCGACGGGCCGGCCCCTCCGGCGGGGCGGGGGGCGCGGGGGCGCGTCCGTCGAGCGGCGGCGGTTCGGGGGTCCCGGGAGGGCCCGCGGGGGGGCTCGGGCCCCCAGCGGGCGGCGGCGGCGGCGGGGCGGGGGTCGGCGGGCGGCGGCGGGCGGCGGGGGCCGCGGGCGGGGGGCGGCGCGGCGGGCGGGGGGGCGGCGGGCGGCGGGCGAGTAGGGAGACGTGGGGGCCGCGGCGTGGCGGGGGTCGGCGGCAGCTGGCGGCGGGCCCGGCGCGGGGTGCTGGTCCCGGACGTGGAGAGCACCGGGGAGCCGCTGACCGAGCTGCTGCCCTGCGGCGACAGCGACACGGGCGTGGCGGCGGGGGGGGACACCGGGGGGGGCGCGGAAGTGGGGTGCCGCAGCCACGGGGGGGAGGGGGGGACACAGCCACGGGCCATGCAGGCACGGGGGGGGAGGGACAGAAGGGACAGAAGGGACGCGGGGGCGCGGGGACCCCCAAAAGCGCTCGCAAGGCAAAGCTCGGGGTGGGGGGAGGGTCGGGGGGGATGGGGGAAGCGGGGGCTGGAGAAGTTTGGAAGAGTCAGCCCGTGGGGAGTGGGGGGGACACTGTACCCCAAATTTGGGGGGTCCTGGGGAGCGGTGTGCTCTTGGAGGGAGGGGGCTGGGGGTGAACCCCAATTGTTCGCGTTTGGGGAGTCCGGGGGTTGTCACCCCCAACTCAGGGTGGGGGGAGGTCCCGGAATAGGGTGCTGAGGACCCCAGACCCATCTCAGGGTGTGGGGGGCCCGTGCACCCCAAAACCTCAGCACGGGAGCTGTGCCCCCCTCCGGACTATGGGGGGAGCCCCCCAAACCCATCTGGGGGGGGTTAAGACCCCTGACTGAGGGGTGCACCCCAGAACAACAATGGGGGGGGTCCCTGCAGCCCAATTTTGGTCATGGGGGGATGCGGGGGCACCCCAAAACATCCCAGAGTGGCCGAGCGGCTCCTCCCTGGAGTCGCAGCCGGTTTTTGGGGGTTTTTTTGGGGGGCAGGGCAGCTTCATTCCAAACTTTCCAGGGTGGCCGGAGCCTGGGGGGGCCGGGAGCAGATTTTGGGGGGCCCCGAGCCGCTTACCTGGGCCACCCCTCGCCGTGACAGCGCAGCCAAAGCACAGCGATGGGGAAACAGAGAGGTGAATTAGGCAGGGCCCCCCAAGCAGCCGGGGGGGGCCGGGGGGCCAAGCGAGGGGAGGGGCTCTGTGCGGGCAGGGGGGCGCGGGCGGGGCCGAGAGCAGGGGAGGGGGGAGGGGGCGCAGCCGGAGGGGTCGAAGCGTCGCCGCCGCCCCCCCACCCCCGGATCCCACCCTCCCGTTGGGGGCTGCCCCTCTGGGGGGGGCTGGACCCCCAAAATCGGGGCTGGATCCCCAAGGTGGGCACTGGACCCCCGAGGAGGGGAGCTGGACCCCCAAGGTGGGGAGGGGGGATATGGGGGATATTGGACCCCCCAAAATCGGGGGCTGGACCCTCCGAGGTGGGACACTGGACCCCCGAGGGAGGGGGAGGGGGCCGGACCCCCAAAAATCCGGACTGGACCCCCCTGTGGAGCGCTGTGGGGGCTCTGCTGGTGTAATTGGGATGCCGCCAGTCCCGAACTGGGACAGGCAGAACGGGCGGGGTGGGGGGGGCGCTGGGACCCCTCCCCTCACCCAAACAGACCCTCGGAGTTGGGAGGGGCGTCCCACAGCCCCCTCCCCATCCTGAGCAGCGCCCCGGGGACGGGACGGGATTGGGGGGGGGTCTTTGGTTGAAGACACCGGGGGTGTAGCGCCTTGTCCCCCCCGGGGCGGGGGGGCGGTCCTAGAGGCGGAGGGGGGGAGCGGAGGGGGCACCCACCTGGCGGGGGGCCGCGTGTTCCCGGCCCTCGCTGGGCGAGCGGGACCAGCGGCGGTCCCGGTCCCGGTCCCGGTCCCGGTCCCGGTCCCGGTCCCGGGGCCGCCCGTAGTCGTGTCGCTCGGGGGGCGCGCAGCGGTCGCGGTCCCCCCGCGCCCCCCCGTGGTGGTGGTGGTGGTGGTGGTGATGGTGGTGCCGGTGCCGCCGGTCCTTGGGCCGCCCCCGCTCGGGGGTCCCGCTCCTTCGGCGGGGGCGCGTCCCCCCCGGACTGCGTGGTGACGCTGAGGTCCGTGCCCAGCCCTGGGGGGGACACGGGGGGTCAGCGGGGACACGACGGGGGTGACCCCCGCGGAGAAGGAGACAGGATGCGGAGGATTTGGGGGGACGGGAGACAGCGCAGAGGGAGCTGGGGGGACGAATCCAGCTCGCCACCGTGGCCTTGGGGACACGCGGGGGACGCGGGGGGCGATGTCCCCGCCCGGGTCGCACCTGTGTCGCCGTCGGTGTAGCGGCTGAGCGAGCGCTCGGAGGCGCGGTGGCCGCGGTGGCCGCGGCGCGGGTGGTGGCGCTGCCCGTCCTCGGCGGGGGGACGCTCCAGCGAGAAATCGTCCAGGGCGAACGCCGCGGGCGCGGGCGTGGCCCAGCAGCGAGGCCGAGCGCTTCATGGGGCTCGAGTCGCTGATGGTCTGCAGGGACACGGGCCGGGGCGCCAGGGGGCTCGGGGGCGGGGGAGTGTTGGGGGCTGAGGGGGGTCGGAGGGGGGATGTTGAGGGGGGGCTGGCGCCAGGGCAGGGGTCACCTCATGAGCCCTGGGCACTTGGGTGGCCCGCGGAACAACACGTCTGTCCGTCGTCCGTCCATCCATCATCCATCCATCCATCCATCCATCCATCATCCATAAAGATCCGATCATCCATAAATAAATCAAATAAAATAAATAAAATAAAATTAAAATCGTAAATCAAATGATAAATTAAAATTAAAATGAAATATAAAAATTAAAATAAATTAAAATGTAAATTAAAATTAAAATTAAATTAAGATCAAAAGATAAAATTAAAATTAAAATTAAATTAAGATTAAAATTAAAGATTAAAGATTAAATTAGAAATTAAGATTAAAGATTAAAATTAAATTAAAAATTAAAATTAAAAGTTAAAGATTAAAGATTAAGATTAAATTAAAATTAAAGATTAAATTAAAGATTTGAAAGAATTAAAAGTGAGTAAAGATTAAAGTAAAATTAAGATTAAAGATTAAAATTAAGATTAAAGATTAAAGATTAAAGTTAAGATTAAAAATTAAAATTAAAATTAGTTAAAGATGAATTAAATTAAAGGTGAGAATTAAAGATTAGAAATTAAGATTAAATTAAAGGTATTAAATTAAAGTGAATTAAGATTAAGATTAAGATTGAGATTAAAATTGAATTAAAGGTAGATTAAAGATTAAAGATTGAGATTAAGATTAAGACAAAATTAAGAATTAGAGATTAGAAATTAAATTAAGTGATTAAGATTAGAAATTAGGAATTAAGAATTAGGAATTAGAAATTAGAATTAGATTGAGATTAAAAGGTAAATTAAGATTAAAATTAAGGTGAGATTAGAATTAAAAATTGAATTAAGATTAAGATTAAAATTAGAAATTAAGGTAAGATTAAGAATTAAAAGATTAAGATTGAATTAAATTAAAGTGATTAGAATTAGAAATTAAGATTAGAAATTAAGATTAAGATTAAATTAAGATTAGAATTAGAGTAGTAGAAAGTGAATTAAAGATTAGAAATTAAAGAATTAGAATTAAATTAAGATTAAGATGAATTAAAATTAAATTAAGATTAAAGATTAGAAATTAAGATTAAAGGTGAATTAGAATTAGGAGTAAAGATTAAAGATTAGAGATTAAATTAGAAATTAGAATTAAGATTAAGATTAAAATTGAATTAAGATTAGAATTAAGATTAGAATTAAAATTAGAAATTAGAGGTAGAGATTAGAAATTAAGATTAAATTAAAATTAAAATTAAAATTAAGATTAAGATTAGAATTAGAAATTAGTTAGAAATTAAAGTAGAATTAAAATTAGAATTAGAAATTAAAGATTAATTAAAGATTAGAGATTAAAATTAGGGTAAATTAAAATTAAAAGTGAATTAAAATTAGAAATTAGAATTAAAGATTAAGATTAAAATTAAGATTAGAAATTAGAATTAAATTAAAATTAAAGATTAAGATTAAAGAATTAGAAATTAAAGATTAAAGATTAAAATTAAAGATTAGAGATTAAAATTAGAATTAAAATTAAAATTAAAATTAAGATTAAGATTAAGATTAAAATTAGAAATTAAGATTAAAGATTAGAATTAAGATTAGAGTGAATTAAAGATTAAAATTAAGATTAGAAATTAAAGATTAAGATTAAGATTAAAGATTAAAATTAGAATTAGAAATTAAGTAAAGATTAAGATTAAATTAAATTAAAGATTAGAATTAGAAAGTGAATTAGAATTAAATGAATTAAGATTAGAAATTAAAGATTAGAAATTAAGATTAAGAGATTAAAGGTAAAGATTAAAGATTAAGATTAGAAATTGAATTAAAGTTAAAATTAAGATTAAAATTAGAATTAAGATTAGAAATTGAATTAGAGATTAAAATTAAAGATTAGATTAAAAGATTAAAATTAAATTAAAGATTAGAATTAAAATTGAATTAAATTAAAGATTAAGATAAATTTGAATTAGAATTAAAGATTAAATTAAAGATTAAGATTAAAGATTAAGATTAAAATTGAAAGTAAAGATTAAGATTAAGATTAAGAGTAAAGAGATTAAGATTAAAATGATTAAGATTAAATTAAAGATTAAAATTAAATTAAGATTAGAATTAAAGATTAGAAATTAAAGATTAAGATTAGAATTAGGATTAAGATTAGAAATTAAAATTGAATTAAAATTAAAATTAAGATTAAAATTAAGATTAGAATTAAGATTAAGATTAGAAATTAAAGATTAAAAGTAAGATTAAGATTAAAATTAAGGTAAAGATTAAGATTAAATTAGTGAATTAAGATTAAAGATTAAGATAAAGATTAGAGATTAAAATTAAAGATTAAAGATTAAAGTGAATTAAAGATTAAAGATTAAGATTAAAATTAAGATTAAGATTAAAGATTAAATTAAAATTAAAGTAGATTAAAAGATTAAAATTAAAATTAAGATTAGAAATTAGAAATTAGAATTAGAGATTAAAATTAAAGATTAAGGTAAGATTAGAATTAAAATTGAATTAAGATTAAGATTAAAATTAAAGATTAAAGATTAGAAATTAAGGTAAAGATTAAAATTAGTTAAGATTAAAATTGAGGTAAAAGTGAATTAAAATTAGAATTAAGATTAAGATTAAGGTAAAATTAAGAATTAGATTAAAGTTAAAGATTAAAATGAATTAAGATTAAGATTAAAGATTAAAAATGAATTAAGAGTGAAAGTTAAAATTAAATTAGAATTAAGATTAAAATTAAAATTAAAAATTAAGAATTAGAAAGTTAGATTAAAATTAAGATTAGAATTAAGATTAAAATTAAAGATTAAGAGTGAGTAAAGATTAAAATTAAATTAAAGGGTAAATTAAGGTAAATTAAATTAAGATTAAAATTAAAATTAAGATTAAAGATTAGAATTAAAATTAAGATTAAAGATTAAAGATTAGAAATTAGATTAAGATTAAAATTAAAGATTAAGATTAAAGGTAAAGATTAAAATTAAAAGTGATTAAAATTAAAGATAGAATTAAAGATTAAGATGTAGAAATTAAGATAATTAAGATTAAGATTAAAGATGAATTAGAAATTGAATTAAATTAAAGATTAAATTAGAATTAAAGATTAAGATTAAGAGTAAAATTAGAATTAAAGATTAGAATTAAAGATTAGATTAAAATTAAAATTAGAGGTAAATTAAGATTAAATTAGTGAAAGATTAAAGATTAGAATTAAGATTAAGATTAGAGTTAGAAATTAGAAATTGAATTAAAGTGAATTAAAATTGAGGTAAAGATTAAAGATTAAGAATTAAGGTAAATTAGAGATTAAAGATTAGAAGTAGATTAAAGATTAAGATTAATTAAGATTAAGATTAAGATTAAAGATTAAGATTAAAGTTAAATTAAGGTAGAATTAAGTTAAAATTAAGTTAAAGATTAAGATTAAGATTAGAATTAGAATTAAATTAAAATTAAGAATTAAAGATTAAAGATTAAAGTGATTAAAGATTAAATTGAATTAAATTAAATTAAATTGAATTAGAAATTAAGATTAAGATTAGAGTAAAGATTAAGATTAGAATTAAAGTGAATTAAAGATAGGATTAGAGATTAAGATTAAAGATTGATTAAGATTAAGATTAGAATTAAAGATTAAGATTAGGGAATTAAAATTGAGATTAAATTAAAATTAGAGATTAAGATTAAAGATTAGGAATTAAGATTAAGATTAAAGATTAAGATTAGAAAGTGAATTAAGTGAGATTAAAATTAGATTAAAGATTAAGATTAAGATTAAGAATTAAATTAAGATTAAGATTAAGATTAAGATTAAAATTAAAGATTAAAATTAAAGATTAAGATTAAAATTAAGAGTAGAATTAAAGATTAGAAATTAGAAAGTTAGAAATTAAAAATTAAAGATTAAAATTAAAATTAGATTAGAATTAAAATTAAGATTAAAATTAAGGTAGAATTAAATTAGATTAAGATTAAAGATTAAGATTAGAATTAAAATTAAGATTGAATTAGAGATTGAGATTAAGATTAAGATTAAAGATTAAGATTAGAATTAAGATTAAAGATTAAAATTAAAATTAAAGATTAAGATTAGGGTGAAAGATTAAAGATTAGAGATTAAAAGTTAAAGATTAAATTAAGATTAGAATTAAAATTAGATTAGAGATTAGAAATTGAATTAAAGTAGAATTAGAAATTAAGATTAAAGATTAAAATTAGAGATTAAGAATTAAAGATTAAGATTAGAAATTAAGATTAAATTAAAATTGATTAGAAATTAGGATTAAATTAGGAAGTTAGAATTAGAAAGATTAGATTAAAGATTAGAGTGAATTAAAGATTAAAATTAAGATTAAAATTAAGAGTAAATTAAGATTAAGATTAAGAAATTAAGGGTAAAATTAAGAATTAAGGTAGTTAAATTAGAAATTAAAATTAGAAATTAGAAATTAAAATTAGAATTAAGATTAAAGATTAAATTAAGATTAAATTAAGATTAAGATTAAAAGTAGAAATTAAATTAAGATTAGAAATTAGAAATTAATTAAATTAATTAGAATTAAATTAAGAATTGAATTAAAATTAAAAGTAAAATTGAATTAAAAGATTAAGATTAAAGTGGATTAAAAGTTAAAGTTAGAGATTAAAATTGAAAGTTAAAGATTAAGATTAAGACAAAGATTAAAATTAGATTGAATTAATTAAGAATTAGAATTAGAAAGATTAGATTAGAGATTAAGATTAAGATTAGAAATTAAAGATTAAGATTAAAAGTAAGATTAAAATTAAGATTAGAATTAAAGTTAAAGTTAAGATTAAAATTAAGTGAATTAGAAATTGAGTTAAGATTAAGATTAAAGTAAGATTAGGAATTAGAAATTAGATTAAGATTAAGATTAGAAAGATTAAGATTAAAGATTAAGATTAGAAATTAAATTAGATTAGTGAAATTAAGATTAAAGATTAAAGATTAAATTGATTAGAAAGATTAGGAATTAAGATTAAATTTGAAATTGAATTAGATTAAAATTAAGATAGGTGAATTAAGATTAAATTAGAATTAAAGATTAAAATTAAGATTAAAGATTAAGATTAAAGATTAGAATTGAAAATTAAAGATTAAGATAGAATTAAATTAGGAATTAGTGGAATTAGAAATTAGAATTGAATTAAGATTAAGATTAAATTAGATTAAAGTAAATTAATTAAGTTAAGATTAAATTAAGATTAGTTAAATTAAATTGGATTAAGATTAAGATTAAATTGTTAAAATTAGAAATTAAGAATTAAGGGAGATTGATTAATTAGAATTAATTAAGTCATTGAATTAAGATTAAGATTAATTAGATTAAGATTAAAGTTTAGGAATTAAAAGTGAGATTAAAGATTAGAATTGAATTAAATTAGGAATGAATTAAAGTTAGAAATTAGAATTGAATTAAGATTAAAATTAGAAATTTAATAGATTAAGATTAAGATTAGAGATTAGATTGAAATTGAATTAAAGATTAAAATTAGAATTAAATTAAGATTAAGATTAAGATTAGAAATTAAAGATTAAGATTAGAATTAAGATTAGAAAAAGATATGAATTAAGATTAGAATTAAGATTAAAATTAAGATTAAAATTAAGATTAGAAAGATTAAAGATATGAAATTAGAATTGATTAAGATTAAAGATTAAGATTAAAGATTAAATTAGAAATTGAAAGTAAGATTAAATTAGGAACGATTAAGATTAAGATTAGAAATTGAATTAGGTTAAAATTAAAATTAAATTGAATTAAGATTAAGATTAGAAATTAAGAATTAAGATTAAGATTCAGAATTAAGATTAGAAATTAGAATTAGAATTAAATTAGAGATTAAATTAGAGTTAAGATTAAAATTGAATTAAGGTTAAAATTAAATGAAATTAAATTAAGATTAAAGTTAGAAATTAAAGATTGAATTAAGATTAGAAAGATTAAAGATTGAAAATTAAAGATTAAAGATTAAATTGAATTAAGATTAAGATTAGGATTGAAATTAAGATTAAAGATTAAAGATGAATTAAGATTAGAATTAAGGGTAAAGTTAAAATTAGAAATTGAATTAAGATTAAAGATTAAGATTAAAATTAGGAATTAGTTAAGATTAAGATTAAGACAATTAAAGATTAAGATTAAGATTAGAAAGATTAAAGGTAAAGATTAGAGATTAAGATAGAGATTAAGATTAAAGATTAAAGATTAAATTAAGTAGATTAAAGGTGTGAGATTAAATTAAGATTAGAGATTAGGAAATTGAATTAAAATTAAGATGGAATTAAAGATTAAGATTAGATTAAATTAAGATTAAAGATTAAGATTAGAGTTAAAAGATTAAGATTAAAGATTAAGATTAGAATTAAGGATTAGAGATTAAGATTAAATTAAGATTAAGATTAAATTGAATTAGAAAAGATTAAAGATTAGATTAAGATTAGAAATTAGAGATTAAGATTAAGATTAAGATTAGAATTAAGATTGAGTTAAGATTAAGATTAAAGGTTGAAATTAAGACAAGATTAGAATTAAGAATTAAGATTAGAGATTAGAGATTAGAATTAAGATTAAGATTAGAAATTAAGATTAGAGATTAGAGATTAAGATTAAGATTAAGATTAAGATTAGAGATTAGAGATTAGAATTAAGATTAGGGTTAGAAATTAATTAGATTAAGATTAAGATTAAAAGTTAAGATTAGAAATTAGAAATTGAGTTAAAGATTAAAGATTAAAGATTAAATTGAATTAGGAGTGAATTAAGATTAAAGATTAGAAGATTAAGATTAAGATTAAAGATTAAGATTAGAGATTAGAATTAAGTTAAATTAGATTAAGATTAGAATTAAGATTAAAGATTAAAGATTAGAGATTAAGATTAAATTAAGATTAAGATTAGAAATTAGATTAAGATTAAGATTAAAGATTAAGATTAAGAGTAAGATTAAGATTAAGATTAGATTAAATTAGATTAAGATTAGTTAGAATTAGAGATTAAGATTAAAGATTAAATTAGAAATTAAGATTAAATTAAGAATTAGATTAAGTTAAGATTAAGATTAAGATTAAGATTAAGAGTAGAATTAAGATTAAAGTTAAGATTAAGATAAGATTAAAGATTAAATTAAGATTAAGATTAAAGATTAAGATTAAAGATTAAAGTAGAAATTAGATTAAGATTAGAGATTAGAATTAAATTAAGATTAAGATTAAGATTAAGTTAAGATTAAAGAATTAAAGATTAAGATTAAGATTAAGATTAAGATTAGAATTAGAGATTAGAGATTAAGATTAGAATTAAAGATTAGAAATTAGAAATTAAGATTAGAATTAAATTAGAATTAGAGATTAGAAAGTTAAAATGTAATTAGAAAGTTAGAAATTAAAGATTAAGATTAAGATTAGAATTAAAATTAAAATTAAGATTAAAGATTAAGAATTAAGATTAAGATTAAGATTAGAATTAAAGATTAAGATTAAAATTAGTTAAGATTAAGATTAAAGATTAAATGATTAAAGAATTAAGATTAAGATTAAGATTAAGATTAAGATTAAAGGTTTAAAGATTAGAGATTTGAAAGATTAAAGATTAAAGATTAAGATTAGAATTAAGATTAGAAGTTAGAAATTAGAATTGAAAGTAAGATTAAGATAGAATTAGAAATTGAGATTAAGATTAGAATTGATTAAAGATTAAAGTTAAAAGTTAAGAATTAAAGATTAAGATTAAAGATTAGAGAATTAAAATTAAGATTAAGATTAGAATTAAGATTGAATTAAGATTAGAGTGGGGTAGATTAAGATTAAGATTAAGATTAAGATTAAAGATTAAGATAGGATTAAAGATTAAAAGATTAAGATTAAGATTAGAGTGAATTAGGGTATTAAAGATTGAATTAAGATTAAGATTAAGATTAAGATTAGAATTGAATTAAGATTGAGATTAAGATTAGGAAATTGAATTAGAGATTAGAGATTAAGATTAAAGTTAGAATTAAGATTAATTAGATTAGGATTAAGATTAGAGGTAAGATTAAAGTTAGAGGTAGAATTAGAGGTGAGATTAGGTGAATTAAGATTAGGATGTAAATTACAAGATTAGAATTTGAATTAGGAATTAGAATTAAAGATTAGGGTGAAGATTAAAGATTGAATTAAGATTAGATTAGAATTAAAGATTAAGATTAAAGATTAAGATTAGAGATTAGAATTAAAGATTAGGAATTAAATTAAAGATTAAGATTAAGAATTAGAATTAAATTAGATTAGAGATTAAGATGGGTTAAATTAAAATTAAAGATTAAATGAGATTAAAATTAGAATTAAGATTAAGATTAAAGTAGAAAATTAAAGATTAAAGATTAAAGATTAGAATTAAAGGAAATTAGAAATTGAGTTAGGATTAGAAGATTAAAGATTAAGGGTAAAGATTAAGATTAAGATTAAGATTAGAAAGATTAAGATTAAGAATTAAAGTTAAGGGATTAAGATTAAGATTAGAAATTAAAGATTAGGGAATTAAGAGTTAAAGATTAAGATTAAGATTAGATTAAGATTAAAATTAAGATTAGGGTAAGATTAGAACAAGACAGATTGAGAATTGAGAATTAAGACAGTGAATTAGAGATTAAAGTGATTAGAATGACAAGATTAGAGATTAAGGTAAAGATTAGAACAAGATAGAATTGAGATTAAAGATTAAGATTAAGATTAAAGATTAAAGGTCGAGAAATTGAGATTAAGACAAGATTAGAGGTAGGATCCGGGTAGAATTAGGAATTAGGTGCAAGATTAAAGTGAAATTAGAGATTAAGATTAGAATTAGAAATTGAATTAAGATTAGAAATTAAAGGACAGATGACAATTAGAAAGTGAATTAAGATTAAGATTAAAGATTAGAAATTGAATTAAGATTAAATTGAATTAGAGATTAGAGATTGAATTAAGATCAAGATTAGGATGGGAATTAAGGTGAATTAAGATTAAAGATTAGGAGTAAGATAGATTAAAGAGCAAAGATTAAGATTAGAATTAGGAGTGAATTAAGTGAGATTAGGAATTAAAGGTGAAATTAAAGTTAGAATTAAGATTAAGATTACAAGATTAGAATTAGGGTGAGATTAGGAGATTGAGTTAGAGGTAGAAGCGAGATTTAAAGATTAAAGATTAAAGACATTAAGATTAAGATTAAAGAGTGAATTAGGGTGAAAGATTAAAGTCAAGATTAAAGATTAGAAATTAGGAATTAAAATTAAGATTAAAGATTAAGATTAATTGATTAAGATTGATTTAAAGTTAAATTAAGATTAAATTAAGGTGTGATTAAAATTTAAAATGGTTTGTTGATTAAGATTAAGATTAAGGTAAGGTTAAGATTAGGTCAGGTAAGGTCAGGTCTGATTAAGGTCAGGTGGGTAGGTCAGTGGGTCTAGTCCCGTCCCGTCCCAGGTCCCGTGGGTCAAGGTCCGGAGTAAGGTCAGGTCAGGTCAGGTCAGATAAAGTCGAGTGGATCAGATCGGATAAGATTAAATAAAGTCCCAGGTCCGTCCCGTCAGGTAAGTGGTCGTCAGAGTCGTCAGATCAGGTCAGGTCGATCCCGTCGTCCGTCCCCGTCCGTCCGTCCGTCCGTCCGTCCGTCCGTCCGTCCGTCCGTCCCGTCCGTCCGTCAGTCCCGTCCATAATAAAATGTCTCGTCCTCCCGTCTCATCCCCTCCTTGCGTCGCAAATGTCCGTCCTGGGGTTTTGGGTCCAGTTTGGGGGCTCCCCGGGGGCGGCTCAGGGTCGGCCCGGCCGCTGTGGCCACGATGGGGACCGCTCCGAGTAAACAATGAGTGGCTTGTAAGAATTAAAGGCTGGCTGTGATCGTTTTGATTTGCCCGCCTGCTTCTGCCGTGTGTAGAAGCCCGTTTTGTTTCTGGTTTCGTGGGATGCCGGTCTCCCCACCCTTCCAGCAAACTCGGCTCCTTTTTCTTTTTGGTATAGAAGCGGGTTTAGAAAGCAGCTGTTGGGAGGCTTGTTAATCATCATCCCAGGGCTGCTAATGGCACTCTGGCTACGGTTAATCATGAGGGGCTGCAAGGGATGCTGCAAATGCTTTCAGTGGAATAATTGCCTCCCTGCTCCTTCCCTTTGCTTTCAGGCAGAGATCACTCCTCTTCCCCGCCTGGGGGATTCGGGATCCAGGACTCCCTCAGTGTTTGGGGTTTGGCTTGGCCGGAGGTGGCACCCGAGGAGCCAGGCAGGGCTGTGCGTGCTGGAGCTGCTGCGTGGGGGATCGGAGGATCAGAGGGGATAGCACTGAGGGGACAGAGGCGGGGCTGGGATCAGAGTCCAGGGGGATCAGGGCAGAGGGGAGCAGCCTCGGGCTGGGGATCAAGAGTCAGGGGGATCAGTGAGAGGGATTTAGGGGCGCTGAGGACAGGGGGACCCTGAGGCTGGGATCAGGAGTCCGAGGATCAGGGCAGAGGGGCTGTGGGCAGGAGGGCTCAGGACCCCCCAGGACCAGCAAGAGGCTGTGGAGAGGGACCCCAGGACAGGGACCCCAGGACCCAGGACCCCCAGGACCCCAGGACCCCAGGGACCCCGAGAGCTGCTCCTCCCTCGCCCAGCCCACCCAGCCGGGTTTGAACCCGACCCTCCCGTGCGAGTTTAATTGAGCTCTGGCTGCTGCTGCCGGAATGACAGATAGGGACAGCTCTGCCGGTTGACAATAATTGTTCTCCTAATTACCTTGTGACATTTACTGGAAAGCCACTGCAATCCCATTACCTCCTTATGCTAAATTCTGTGACTTTAAAATTGCATTCCCTCCTCCTGCTGCTGCTGTTTATCCCTCTGGACACAGCTGTGCTCACCTGCAACCGCAGGGGGAGTCTAGGGGAGCCCTGGAAGAGATGCTGCTCCTGTGGGTTTGGGTGAGGGTTTCCTGAGAGAGGACTAGTAATTTTGATAATTTGATAAAACCTGTCTCATCCTGCATATTTTCCCCCATCACCTGGATGGAGGGATGCTGGAGCGATTCAGCTGGCTGGGGAGGGTGACAGCACACCAGGCACTGCCAGCCCAGAATGAGCCCTTGCTTTAATCCCTCACCCCGAGCAGCAGAGACGCAGACAGGGCTTTGGGTGCAGGATCCCCTTTTCTACAGCTTGCAGGAGGCTCCCTCGAGCCTAGAGCACCCTCATTCTCCCAGCTCCCAGTAAATAGTTCCTTTTAGGACCCTTAATATTTACAAACGGTTCCTAATGAGCCGTTGTTTTGTTTGGCTGTTCACGTGTCGTTAAGCCTGCGAACAAGACACTTTCATTTAATAGGGTTGCCCTCAAAAATATCTTTTTAATAAAAGCACGGCTCCTCTCTGGAGAGGCAGCGTTGGTTTAACTGGATAAATGATGATGAAGATGATTCCTTTCGAGAGCTGCTTCCTTCCTCTTCCCACTTCACACTGAACCAGCTCAAGTTAATTGTATTTAAAGGGAGGAAACTCTAATTTTTCAGGACTGGGAAAGCTGAAGGAGGGTCCTGCACAAGAGCTGTGCCCCAAAGCTGGACTGCCCTCCCAGCCCAGCGTGTCTGAGTAAATCAAGGGGCTGAAATCAGACCAAGACCAGAGCACAGAAACCTTCCCTTGGCTGGAGGGCTCCAAGGCAGAGGAGCAGGAGCACCCTCTCCTCTTTCAATTATAGTCCTAATAAAAAATAAAGAGGAGGGAAAAAAGCCTTTTCTGTCTCAGGATGACTGCTGGGAGGTGATCATTTTTTTTCTTTGAGGGAAGCTGAGGCTCCTTGGAAAACTTATGGAGAAATAAGGTCATTTGTCAATTCAAGAGTCATTGTCTTCCATAGTAAAAACACGGCAGAGGGCAGCTTTTTGGAAAATCTAAATTGAAGGCAAATATGCGGCGGGGCAGTTCTTAGTGATCAAACCTCCCATTCTGTAGATTTCTGGTACAATATTTATTTTATCCTCTTTATAACTACAAGGGCTGTCTCTGTGTGTTATTAAAGCAATGCATTTGCTTAACCTGCACTTAAATTCCCCTCCCAGCCTTGCCTGATTGTACATCTCACTGCTCCATGTTCCACAGCCTGCTGGTCTCAGCTGGACAATTATATTAACTGCTCCTATCTGCAATTACCATGAATCATAAAAGCAAAGTCTGAATGGATTGTTTTTCTTTGTGAAAATGTTTAAAGTTAATGCATGCATAGAAATGTCCAGAGCCGTGGGGGCTGCTCTGGGCTGCTGGGGGAAGGGCTGGAGGCAGGAGGGGTTGGTGATTCCCTGTCCTGCAGGGGCTCAGGGACCTGCCCACGGACACACTGAGCACCGAGGTCCCTGCCAGCCCAGACTCTGGGGTTCCATCAGTGCCCTGCCCAAAAACCGAATGAGCAGCTCCCTCTATCTCTGTGAGGTGACAAAAGCCCCTTCCCAAAATCCCTCAGAGGAGGCTCGGAGCCTGAGCTCAGCCTCACTTTCCCTTCCTGGCATGTGCAATATTTGCTGAGGTTTTTTCTCCAGGAGAGTCTGGACAGCAGCAGGGGAGCAGCAGCAGGTGGTGGCTGCAGCCACGGGAGCCAGCCTGCTGCTCCCCCCTGCTCCTTCAGATGTTCCCCCAGCTGCATTTGGGGGTTCCCCCAGGTGCTCCCCCCCCCTGACCAAGGGCAGGACCAAAGTTTGGAGGTCCCTGAGGGTTTCTGGAGCTCTCTACAGAGGCAGGTGAGCACCAGGGGGAGGATGGATTTTTTGTCCAGCAGAGGTGGATGATATCCCACAAAAGCACTCTCATTCCCACAACTCATCTTGCAGCCTTCAGCTCTACTCCACTTTTTATTTTTTTTCAGTCCAGCCAGGACAAATTCTCCTTGTGCTCTGGCTCTGGGGGTGGTTGATGGTGCTGGTAAAGAAATGGAAGGTGAACCCCATGGAAAATTGGGAAAGATAAAAGCAATTCTGGTTCTGGCGGGGCGGGGAGGGAATCCAGAGGAGTGGGAAAGATAAGAACAGTTCTGGTTCTGGCAGGGCAGGGAGGAACCCAGAGAGTGGGAAGAGAAGATTCAGGGGTGTGGCAGGGCAGGCTGGGCCTGTGCCTGACAGGGAGCTGGAGAATGGGATGCAGGAGAGGATTACATCCTGATTTCCTAATTATCATGTTCTAAATGCCACTGCAGGAGGTTGTTCCATGAACTGGGTGCAGATGGGGCTGACCCAGATCCTGGGCAGGTTTGGGTTCTGCTGGGTCTGTCCCAGCTGCTCTGTCACCTTGTCTCCTGATGGCCCCAGCTGGGAGGAAAACTGGATTCACCTGGGGGCTGCTGCCCTTGTGCCCCCAGAGAAGCCCCCAGGTTTGCTCTTGTGCACTGGGATCTGCATTCCTGGCACTGCTGAGCTCCAGGGTGGGCAGAGCTGCTCTGAGCTCACTCCTGCTTCTGCCACAAGCTGGGGAGTGACTCCAAGGACGATGGGAGAGCTTGGGCAGGGGAGAGCCAGCTCAGGATGAGGCAAAGGCTGGCTGCAAGCCAAAGCAAATCCAATTTTCCTTCCACCCCTGAGACAGAAATTTGCAGAGCTGGGTTCCAGATCCAGCTTGGTGTTTGGAGTTCAGCTCAAAGTGCTCCCTCATTTTTTAGCCTCGACATGACCAGAGTCCCCTTAATCAGATTTGTGTGTCAGACACATTCCCTCACAGGCTGCTGCGCCCCCAAATGGCAACGCCCCACATCCCACAGCGCCTGCAGCTTTCACAGTTATGTGCTTTTCTCCCTTGTTTCTAAATCACTTTTCAGGTGCAGGCAGAGCAGGGATGGGATCAATAGTGCACAGGCTGATAGAAATCCAGCCCTGATGAACTTCAGGCACGGTTTCCTGCTGCAGCTGCTCATCCAGGCAGAGCCCTGCAGACAAGGAGCTCTGGAAAGAGCCACAGATGGGGCAGCTCTCATCTCCTCCAGTGCTTTGCTTCCCTCCTTTGCTTTTACTGTGTTCCTGTGGTTGTAGTGAGGAATCCTCCCCCGGAAAATCCTGCCAGAATCTCTGCTCCCTCCTCGGGGCTCTGATGGATGCAGGTCCCGCGCCCAGCCCTGCTCTGGGCAGCTCCTGGCAGCTCTGGAGGGATTGCTGTGAACACCCACCCCAAAATGGGAGCAGCCCTCCCCCTCTCAGCAGCTGCAGCAGGAGTGGAGTCCCTGCTCCCCTTCCCGGGGGAGACGTGGGAGAGACCAACACACCAAAGCAATTAAAAATAATAATCACAGACCAGTAGAAAGGAAAAAAGCATAAAAAGTGGGACTAATTTTTATGACAAGAAATGAGGCTGTAAAACCAGGAGCAATTAGAGCACAAAGGCAATTAAACCATTTCAAAAGGCTCAGTGAAATTTATTTACTTCTTCCTGTTTTTTTCCTGGGAGGTTTTTGGGGACTGGGGACCTTTTTTTCCCTCAGTGCTGATGGGACCTGGCACCAGGAGATTCCTTTTTCACCTCCAGATCTTAACTCTGTGTTTCTGGAGTTAATTTTTTCTCCTCGTGGCAGTGGAGCAGCAGGAGCACAGAGCTGTTGGGAAGGTTTGGGCAGCTCTGCAGGCAGAGCAGTGCCCAGGGCCAGGCTGGACATCGGGGTTTGCAGCATTTGGAGCAACGGGACAGCGGGAGGGTCCCTGCCGTGGCACGGTGGGTTCTTAGTCCCTCCCAGCCCAAACCATTCCCCTGATTTTACAAGTGATAGCAGGAAGAGCCTCAAAGCTCCCCCAATCCCGGATTGTATCAGGGTTTGGCTGGAGTGTGCCGGTGCTGGGCTGCAGAGGGGTGGATTTAATCCCGCTGGTTTAAACCCCGAGGTTTCAGAGGGACTTCAGGAAAGGGATTCTCTGGTGCAGCCGGGGAAGGGATTTCCCCGGTGGAGAGCCCTGCAGGTGTCCTTGAGCCTCCCCACCCATTCCAGGCATCTCATCAGCCCAAACTGGGCGAGGCTCGGGTCCCGCCCTGGATCCCGGGCACTCAATAAGCGCTTCTGACGATGAGCTGCCCGTAACTCTGCACACGTTATTTACCTCCGTTATTTATCTCCTAGCACGGAGCCAGCAGGATTTATTGTTTATTATTATTTAATTTTTTGTTTATTTTATTTATTAATTATTATTGTTTTATTATTATTTACCGATGCTCCTGCAGAGTTCAGCACGACCCAGCCCGAGGGTCTGTGATCCCGGGGAATGGGGGCCAGCTCCCTCCACAGCCGGTGACTGGAAATCTTGTTTAAGATTTCTGGGGAGGTCTCAAGTGACAGCCTGGCCCCGAATTTCCCTCTCCAGCTGCGTTTAATGGGGACGCTCGGAGTGCATTGTGTGGGCAGGGGGGATGGAGTGTCCCTACTCCATCAGGACATGCGAGAGAAACGGGGAAAACATTTCCACACGTTTTAGGGCCTCTGTGAGATTTCTTTCTGGAATCGCAGCTCGATTCAACTTGAAAATCGCCTTGAAAAACTGGAACATACCCGGTGCTTCCCTCTGCAAAGTGGGTCAAACCTCAGGGAGTGGGCAGAGCTGGGCTGGGAGCGTCCCCAGGGCGCTGCTTTGTCACCCACTATCAGCCTTTATCTCCCTTTATCAGCCTTTATCGCCCTTTATCAGCCTTTATCTCCCTTTATCAGCCTTTATCGCCCTTTATCAGCCTTTATCGCCCTGATAACGGCCGGGCAGCAAATTGCAGCCGCCCCGGGCAGCAGAGGGCAGCAGAGCCCGCAGCGCGCCGCAGTTAAACCCTGTCCTCGCTCCCGATTTTGGCACTCCCAGAATAACCCTGGCCGCCAGGGCAGGAGCAGAAGGCTGGAAGGAAATCCCAGCTCTGGAGAGGCTCCCCTGAGGGGGGGCACGGGGGGTCCCCGTTCCGGATCCTTCCACGGTCAGGGATGTCCATGAAGGGAAAATCCCGGGTCGGAGCCGGGGAGCGCAGAGCCGGCTCCGCTCCCCAGCCCAGACCCGCCTGACCCGCTCCTGGTGCCTGCGGGTGATTTCCTGCTTCGCGACCAGAAGGAAACGAGGTTTTGAAGGGCCCGCAGCCCGAGATTTATTCCATTTCTGTTCCCTTTGAATCAGGAACCATCAGCAGTCACGGTGTGTCACAGGGTATCCAAATTACAACGCACCATTTCAGCTGCCTAATTGGATGAATGAATTCTTGAGAAGATTAATGAATGGTGAAAAGCTCATTTTTTAGTATTTTTTCTTTCTTCTTCTTTTTCCCTGTTTTTTTTTTTTCTCCCCCCATGCAAATTTCTGCTGATGTAAATCAATTGTCTGCGCTTGAAATTCATGAAGCGTCGAGGGATCCCACAGCTTCCCCAGCTCCCTCGTGGCTGCCTGGGGAACTGAAGGATAAACTCAGCCAGCCAAAAAACGGCGGAAATGGAACCGTTCTACCGACGCTTCTTTGGGGTGTTTGTCCTGCTCTTATTCCGGCCCAGAGAGGGAGGATCTGCTCCTTCCTGCAGCAGCCCAGGGCTGGGAGGAGGGAGTGGGAGAAACGAGCTCTGAGAGCTCAGCTCGCTGCGTTGGGCTTTGGCTTGAGTGGGAATAACAGAGCAAGTGTATAAAGGGATATATATAATATCTGTGTGAGATTTATATATATCTATATATATATATCCATATATATATCTATATATATCTATATATATATCTATATCTATATATATCTCTATATATATATATCTGCATAGAAGTAATATGCATAAAGTGTAAAAGTAATTGAATATAAAGTAAAATATCTATATAAGTTATTGTATATATATATACACCTTGAATATATATATTTAAGAGTGTGTATATATATGTGCATATGTTATATCCACATATATATGTATATATATATAGGAGGTTGGAACTAGATGATCTTTTCAAAATCCTTCAACCCACACCCACTTCATGACTGTCTATATGAGGAGCTGTGGGTTTCCCTCTGCCCACAAGAACCCAGGCCTTGTTGCTTTGCTCTGCCCCAGGGATTTCCCAGGGGCTCTGGGGATGCTCAGCTGCTGCACAGGGGGCTGGGATTATTTTTCTGGAGCTTTTTTTCAAGGTGTGTTTTCCTCCCTACACTCATTTTATCTCTCCCGGAGAGGAGCCAAAGAAGGAAGAGGTGGGGATGGGATGGGATGGGATGGGATTTAGGATGGGATGGGATTTGGGATGGGATGAGACGGGATTTGGGATGGGATGGGATACAGGGGATACAGGATACAGGGATGGGATACTGAGAGATAGGATGGGATTAGAGATGGGATGGGATTAGAGATAGGATGGGGATACAGGAATGGGATACAGGGATGGGATAATGGGATGGGATAATGGGATGGAATTTGGGATAAGGATAATGGGATAGGATAATGGGATGGAATTTGGGAGATGGGATAATGAGATAAGGATAATGTAGAGGATGGGATCAATGGGATGGAATTTGGGATGGGATACAGGAATGGGATACAAGGATGGGATACTGGGAGATGGGATACAGGGATAGGATTTGGAATGGGATGGGATCTGAGGATGGGATACAGGATCAATAAGGATAGGATCAATGGGATAAGGATTTGGGAGAAATAAGGATAGGATGGGATGAGACCCTAAGAGATGGGATAGGATCAATAAGGATAGGATCAATAGAGATGGGATGGGGAGCAATACAACTGGTTCTGGGGATGGGGCAGGACCCTGACCCATTTCTCCAGCCACACAGCTATTTTATTTACACAGGGCCCAAGAGTGCTCTTTGCCTCCCAGCTTTAATGACAGAAAGTGAAAGCAGGACCAGATACCTGACCCCAAGCCCAGGCCCGCTGCGGGCTTGGGACCCCAGGCTGGTCGGCCCCCAATCCCCGCCTGGGGGAGGACCCCCGAACCCAAGGTAAATCCAAGCCCCACCCTGGGCTGCTTAAACCCAAACCCCACCTGGGTGGGGAGGGACCCTGGGCCGGCCAATCCACCCTGGGCTGGGACCCTGAAGCCCCACTGGGAGACCTGGCAAAGTCCTGGCGCGGTGCGGGGATGGGGAGGAGGGAGGATTTTGGGTGCAGAAGCCAGGACAGGGTGTCTGGCCTAATTAAAGCATCCACAGCCTGGCTGGGCTTCGTGGGGAGAAATGTTTGATTTTGTGATATGGTCAATGATGTTTTCTGTGCCAAAATATAAGGGGGCACTGATAGAGTCCAAGAACGCTCATATAATGGGTTTTGGTTAGCACCGGAGGGGCAGGGATGGCTCTGTCACCTCCCTGGGCCGGAGGGATGGGATGGAGGGACGGGGTGTATATAAATATAGATATATACAGATAAAATAGATATGGGCAAAACGCAAACGCTGATTGAACCACGGCAAACCCACAGCTCTTCAGGTGGCAGCGCCAGCCTTGGATTCACCTCCCAAAATCCCCACAG
>JAPFBE010000145.1:0-113633 GCA_034336665.1 Luscinia megarhynchos | reverse complement strand
CCCGCCATGTATTGCTCACCTCGATAGGCCACACTCCAGATACTCCCAAATAAGCCACTTCACATTTGGAAATGCAGGGCCACGCCCCACACCTCAGCCTCAAACCGGCCACGCCCCACTTCACCCAGCTAAATCACACACATGCCCACAAGGGAAGAAGCTACGCCCACACCAGGACACGCCTTGGATAAGCCATCACCATTGACTGGACCACACCCAAACAAGCCAATTTCCACATGATCTCCTAAAATTCAGAGGCCACTCCACTTTAAAGCTCAAACTCGTGTTGGCCACGCCCAGAATGACACGCCCACATGGCCAATGCCCACAATTTTAAAATGAGGTGGGGAGGGGTTTGGCTGGGCAGGGGGCGTGGCCGAAGCTGACCAGTCACTGCAGGAAGGCTGCCGAGTCTCTGCGGTGACCTCGTGACTCGGCTGGGGTGGGACCCGAGCCACGCCCCACTGCAGGAGGGCGGAACTGGGGGAGGGCCAGGGATACTGGGAAAACTCGACACCTGGGACACCTTTGGGACATTCTGGGATATCTGGGGATAATCAGATGACTCAGATACCTTGGGGACATTTCTCTGACATCTTTGGGATCTTTAGACATTCTGGGATATCTTGGGGACAGTAGATATCTAAATATTCTTTGGGGCACTTGGGGACATCTTGGGGATCTTGGGACATTTGGGACATTCTTTGGGGAAACCTTGGGACACCTTGGGACATTTTGGCATTCTTGGGGACATCTTTAGACACTTGGGATCTTTGGGGCCTTTGGGTTATCTTGGGACATTTTGGGGACATTTGGGGACATCTTTGGGACACCTTAGATATCGATTCCTTTGGGATCTTTGGGATGTTTCTTGACATTTTGGGACATTTTGGGATTACCTAGGATTATCTTGAGATACCCCGGGTGAACTTTTGGGGAACATTTTATGGGAATTTTGGGGATATTTTGGGGTCTCTGATGGAATTTGGGACATTTTCAGGAAATTTAGGGGGTCCCGACTTGGGATCTTGGGGATCTTGGGATAATTCCTGGGGCGACTTTAGGGGACAGATTTTGATGACGATTCTTTGGGAGGATTCAGACATTTTAGAATCCCTTTGGGATATTTGGGGACTTTGGGATAATTTTTGGGGATTTTGGGACATTTCAGATTCTTTGGGGAGATTTTGGGGATTTTGGGAGATTTTAGAATTTTGGGATATTTCAGTGGGATATTTGGGGATTTTGGGAATTTTGGGGATTTTGGGGAGATTCTGAGATACTTTGGAATAATTTTGGGAGGGATTTTGGGGGTTTTAGGACAATTTTGTGATAATTTTGGGATAATTTTAGATTTGGGATATTTGGGGATTTTAGCTAGGTGCGCCAGGTGAGGTCAGCCCCCAGGTGCGCTTGGATAAGGGGCTGCTGGGCGCCAAGGGGGTGGGGGAGGGGCTGAGCTCCCCCCCAGCCCCGGCCTCTAAACTCCGCCTGGGACTCCTCGAGAGCTCCCCGAGTGCTGGAGATCCGGGGTCAGCACACTTGGAGCACCTGGGCACACCTGGGACACACTCTGATACACCTGAACCACACCTGACACAATTCTGGACACACCTGGACACACTTGGGCACACCTGGGCACACTCTGGCACACTCTGGACACACTCTGGACACACCTGGGCACACCTGGCACACCTGGACACACCTGGGGACACCTGGGGACACCTTGGACACACCTGAACCACACCTGAACCACACTCTGGACACACTTGAACTACACCTTGAACTAATACCTGACACACCTGAACCACACTCTGAACCACACTCTGGACACACTCTGAACCACACACTCTGACACTCTTGGGGACACCTGGGGACACCTTGAACCACACTTTGGGGACACTCTGGACACACCTGGGCACACCTGTACCTGGACACACCTGGACACACCTGGGCAATACTCTGACACACTCTGGGGACACCTGAACCACACTTGGGGACACCTGGGACACCTGGAACACACCTGGGACACCTGGACACCTGACAACACCTTGAACAAACCTGGACACACCTGAACCACACCTGAACCACACCTGGACACACCTGGAAGACACCTGGACACACCTGGAACCACACTCTGACACTCTGAGCACACCTGGATGCACTCTGACCTACTTGGATACACTCTTGAACCACACTCCAAGTACACTCTGGACACACCTGGAACACACCTGGACTCTTACACCTGAACCACACCTGGGACACACCTTCCGAGCACACACCTGGATGCACCTGGGGACACCTGCCTGGGGACACCGGCACTGGAGACACTCTGAACCAACACTCAAATACCTGGACACACCTGGGACACCTGGAACCACACTTGGGGACACTCTTGGGACACACTCTGGAACACACCTGGGACACCTGGACAACACCTGGACAACACCTGAACAAACCTGACACACCTGAACCACACCTGAACCACACCTGGACACACCTGAGCACACCTGGATGCACCTGACCTACTTGGATACACCTGAACCACACCTGGGCACAATTTGGGGACACTTGGACAACACCTGGACACACCTGGACACACCTGGGGACACCTGGACACCCAAGCACACCTGGGGACACCATACCCACACCTGAATACACCTTGAGAACACCCCAACTACACTCTGAACCAATAATTCCAGCACACCTGGGACACACCTGGATACACCTGACTCCACCTGAACCATGCACACATCGTGGAACACAATCACACCTTGGATACACCTGCGGGATCCACGCCACCACAGCTGGATGCATCTGGATACACTCTGGACACACCTGGGACACACCTGGGCACACCTGGACACACCTGAACCACACCTGACACACCTGGACTTCACCTGACCTGACCTAACCACTTCACCCACCTGGCCACTTCAATTGTTAATCCTGGTCAGCGACCACGCTCATCTTCCCCACCTGGCTACCACTTCAATTCCACTTTTCCCAAGACCTGGCCACTTCCACTGACAGTCCTGACCCACTCGTAATACCATCTCCTCTCCCCACCTCACCACCCAGACAGGGGTCCTCACACTATTTTATTGCCCCTCATTAACTCTAACTTGTTCCCAATCTCACGACCTTTGATTCCAACAAAACCCCAACCCCGGGAACTCTGGGGACTTATCTTGGGATTTCGGGAGGAAACCTGGGGATTCCATTCTGACATCTTTGGGACAGCTCACATTCCTAGACTTCCATTCAGGAGGGCCTTGGGGCTCATCTGGGGAGCCTTTGGGATCTACCTGACTTGACGTGTTTCATGATCCATTCTAGACTCCATCTGAACTCCATCTACACTGTGACTCATCTAGACATCTCGACTCCATCTGTGATCTCAGGACTCATCTGGGGACTCCTTTGGGGTGAACCTTGGAGGACTTACCGTGAGCCTGGGACTCCCTAGAACCTTTGGGACTCCATCTGGGGAACCTTTGGACTCTCTGGGGACATCTTCGGAAAACCTGGGACTACCTGTGGCTTCCTGTGGACTCATCTGGGGAGCCTTCAGATCTATTCAAACCCTTTGCAGATCACCAAGATTCTGCACTCACCTAAAACCCCGACCCATCTGCACCCCACCCTAGACATTCTCGGAGATCTTGTGACTCCATTTCCAGAACCTCAGACTCATCTAGACTCATCTAGACATTCTCTCACATCTTTCGTGACTCCATTCAAACCCTTGACTGGTCTTGTAACCTCGACTCCATTCAGATCTTTTCAGGACTCCATCTGGGACTTTGGGGAACCCTATGACCTATCGTGTTTCGTGACTCATCTGTGATTCTGGAGACTATCAGATCTATCCCAGGAACTTCTAGACTCCATCTGGGAACCTCTGACTCCATCTGGGGACTTACCTGTGACATTCCTGTGACCTTTCCGACCCATCTGGGATCTTTCAGAACCTTTGGGATCTTTCATCTATCAGACTTTGGGAGACTTTATCAGACTTTCGACCCAACTCAGAATCTTTGACTTATTGTGACTTAATCAGATCACGAACTGATTTAATTTGATTGATTGATTGATTTTAATTTTAACCTTTTGATCGACGATTGATCGACGGAATTTATTTATTTAACTGATCGACGGAATTTTGATTTTATTTTAATTTTAATTTTACTGAACTTTTGATCGATTTTATTTATTTGATCGACAATTTATTTGTTTATCGACGACTGATGAACTGACGATGATGGATTGATTGACGCCGATCGACGCCGATTTCGATGCTTTGATTTAACCGACGGATGCCGGATCGACGTTCGATTGATTCGAGCGCCGATGCCTGATGACTTTGATGCGTCGACGCCGACGTTTGATGTTCGACGCCTTTGATGCTTTATCTGACGCCTTTACGGATGCTTTGATGCCTGGATGAAAAAGCTTTACCGGACGATGCTTTGAAAAGTTTTGATGTTTGATGCCTGATAGCTCGATTCGACGCCTGATTTCGATGCCGATTGATGCTTTGATGTTTCGATTGATTTCGATGCCTCGATTTTGATTTCGATTGAAAGTTCTTGATGTTTGATGTCGACTGAAAAGTTCGATTGATGTTTATGCTTCGATGTTCGACGCTCGACTTCGATTTTGACGATGCCCTGAGCGCCTTTGTTCTGATTTTGATGCCTGATGCCGATGCCTTTGTTTTTGATGCCTGATGTTCTGTTCTGATTTTGATGATTTTCCTTGAAGCGCTCGATGCTTTGATGCTCGATGCTTTGAAAGCGATTTGATTTTCCGAAAGCGCTGCCTTGATGCCTGATTCGATGCTCGACGAAAGCGATTTCTGATGCTTTGATGCTCCTTCGATTTTGTTTTTGAGCGATGCCTGATGTTTGATTTTGATGAAAGTTCTGATGTTCTGATGCCGAGATTGATTTCGGGAGATGCTTTGATGCCGATGCCTTTGATGTTCCGATTTGTTTGCCCGACGCCCTGATGCCTCTCTTTGATGCCTGAAAGATGCCCTGACGCTCTGATGCCTGATGCTTTTGTGCCTGATGCTCTGATTTTCTGATGCTCGATTGATTTAATTTTCTGAAGTTCGATGCCTCTGATTTTGATGCCTGATGATCCGATGAGCCGATTTCGAAAGATACCGGATGCCTTTGATGCCTGAGCGCTTTGATGCCCGATGCCTTTGATGCCTTTGATGCTCGATGCCTTTTGATTTCGCCTTTCGAGCGCTTTATGCTTTCTTTTGATGTGCCGATGCCGATGTTCTCGATTCTTCCTGAGCGATGCCTGATGTTTGTTTGTGCCTTCGAATCTCGAAAATTTTGAGTGCCTTTGATGCCTGATGCCTGATTTTGCCTTTGATTTGACGCCTTGATTTGTCCGAGCGCTTTCTGATGACGCTTTCGATGCCTTTGCGTATGCTTCGATTTATACGACGAACTTTACCTTTTGAACTTTAATTTCGAATCCTCGAATCTCTTTAACCTCGATCGCGCGATCCTGATCCTCTCGAAAACCTTTAATCCTTTCACCTTTTCCATCTGTCCTTTGTTCTACTGACGCTAGCTCGTTTGTCGACTCGTCCCTTGATTTGACTTTCGTGAGCGGACCTCTGACGATCGATGTCGTGATCTCTGCGGAGGAGCTTTGCCGACCTGATGTTTGGCCGATCGGATGCGAGCTCGGTCGATGGATTTTTAAATCGACGGATTCCTCTATATTTAATTCTCTTTCTCCGACCTGACGAGATCTCTGCTGATCCTCGGCCGGACAGGCAGGTGAGCGGGAGGGCGGACATAAAGACCCCGGCGGAGCTGCCGGAGCGGCAGGACCCCAAAATTTGAGGAGGGCAAGTGAGGGAGGAACCCCAAAATTTGAGGGGAAAAATCTCTGAGAGGGAAAAATTTGAGAGAGAGAAACGCAACCCACTGAGAGCGAAAATTGAGAGGAGGGAAAATTTAGAGGAGGGGGGGAGAGACCCAAAATTTCGAGAAAAGGACCCACGAGGGAGTGACCACTGGGGAGGGAAAAGGGACCCAAAATTGGGGAGGGGAGGGAAAATTTGAGGGGGAGGGGGAGAGACCCAAAATGGAGGGGAGGGGAGAGACCCAAAATTTGAGGGGGGAGGGGGAAAAAGGGACCCAAAATTTGGGGGGAGGGGAGGGGAAAATTTTCGGGAGGGGGGAGGGGAAAAGGGACCCCAAAAATTGGGGGAGGGGAGGGAGGGAAAAATTTCTGGGAGGGGAGGGGAGAGACCCAAAATTTGAGGAGGGGAGGGGGAAAAGGGACCCCAAAATTGGGGGGAGGACGAGCCCAAAATTGGGGGGAGGGGAGGGGCAAGGAGGGAGGGACCCCAAAATTTGGGGGGAGGGAAAAAATTTCGGGAGGGGGGAGGGGGAAAAGTGACCCAAAAATTTGGGGGGGAGGGGGAAAAGGGACCCCAAAAATTGGGGGGAGGGGGAGGGAAAAAATTTCGGGAGGGGGGAGGGGGAAAAGGGACCCCAAACTTTTGGGGAGGGGGGTATCCCCAAAAAAAGCAAAAAATTTGGGGGGGGATTTTGAGGAGGGGGGAGAAAAAAAATCCAAAAATTTTGGGAGGGGTCCCAAAAAAAAGGGGTATGGGGGAAGGGACCCCAAAAAATTTTGGGGGTGCTGAACTTTTGGGGGTCCTGAATTTTGGGGGTCCCTGAATTTTGGGGGAGGGTCCCGAATTTTTGGGGTCCCGGAATTTTGGGGGGGTCCCTGAATTTTTGGAGGGGTTCCCTGAATTTTGGGGGTTTCTGAATTTTGGGGGTTCCTGAATTTTTGGGGTCCCTGAATTTTGGGGGTCCTGAATTTTGGGGAGGGTCCTGAATTTTGGGGGTCCCTGAATTTTGGGGGTCCTGAATTTTGGGGGTCCTGAATTTTGGGGGATCCCTGAATTTTGGGGGGTTCCGAATTTTTGGGGGGTCCTGAATTTTGGGGGCGGGTCCTGAATTTTGGGAGGGTCCTGAATTTTGGGGGGTTCCTGAATTTTGGGTGTTCGAATTTTGGGGTTCCCGAATTTGGGGAGTCCCTGAATTTGGGAGTCCCGAATTTTGGGGGGGGTCCTGAATTTTGGGTGTTCCGAATTTTTGAGGTCCCGAATTTTGGGGGGTCCCAAATTCTGGGGGTCCTGAATTTTTGGGGTCCCGAAATTTTTTGGGGGGTCCCTGAAATTTTGGGGGGTCCCGAATTTTGGGGGGAGGGTTCCGAATTTTGGGGGGGTCCCTGAATTTTGGGTGTTCCGAATTTTTGGGGGTCCCGAATTTTAGGGGGGTCCCAAATTTTGGGTGTTCAATTTTGGGGGTCCCGAATTTGGGTGTCCCAAATTTTGGGGGGTCCTGAATTTTTGGGGGGACCCCAATTTTGGGGTTCCCTGAATTTTGGGGGGCGGGTCCTGAATTTTGGGGGTCCTGAATATTGGGCTGTTCCCTGAATTTCTAGCGCCCTGAATTTTGGGGGGTCCCGAATTTTGGGGGGTCCAGAATTTTTTTGGGGGGTCCTGAATTTTGGGGGTCCCAAATTTGGGGTTCCTGAATTTTTGGGGGGTCCCGAATTTTGGCGTGTTCCAAATTTTGGGGGTTTCAATTTTGGGTGTTCGAATTTTGGGGGTCCTGAATTTTGGGGGTTCCCTGAATTTTTGGGGGGTCCCTGAATTTGGGGGGTCCTGAATTTTGGGGGGAGGGTCCCGAATTTTTGGGGGGTCCTGAATTTTGGGGGTCCCTGAATTTTGGGGGGTCCCGAATTTCTTTGGGGGTCCCTAATTTGGGGGGTCCTGAATTTTGGGGGTCCTGAATTTTGGGGGGTCCCTGAATTTTGGGGGGTCCCGAATTTGGGGGGTCCCGAATTTTGGGGAGGGTCCTGAAGTTTTGGGGGGTCCCTGACTTTGGGGTTCCCTCCCCAGCCAGGAGCAGTCACAGGAGGCCCCAGGAGGGCGTGGAGCTGCAGGAGGAGTGAGACCCTAATCTTGGGGAATCCTTTGGGAATCCCTTTGGGGAATTTTTGGGAATTCTTTGGAGAATCCTTTGGGGAATTTTTAGAACTTTTGGGGAAATCTCTTCTGAATCTTTGGGAATCTCTTTGGGGAATCCCTTTGGGGAACTTTTGGGGAATTTTTTGGGGATCTTTGTGAATCCTTGGGGAATTTTTGAGAAATTTTGGGAATCTTTTGGGGAATTTTGGGGAATTTTTGGGGAATTTTGGGGAACTTTGGGGATTTTGGGGGTCCTGAGGATTTTGGGGGGATTTGGGGAAGTGGATTTTGGAGGAAATCCTGAATTTGTGGGACTTTTTAACCCTTGGGGGATTTCTGGGGAATTTGGGGGAATTTTGGGAATTTTTGGGAATCCCTTTTGGGGAATCTTTTGGGAGGTCCCAGGGCTGGGGAGATTTTGGGGAATCTTTTGGGAAACTTTTGGGAATTTGGGGGATTTTGGAAATTTTGGGGGATTTTTAAATCCTTGGGGGAATTTGGGGATTTTGGGGAATCTTTGGGAATCCCTTTTGGGAATCTAGAACTTTTGGGGGTCCTCAGGATTTTGGGGGATTTGGGGCTGATTTTGGAAGAACTCCAAACCTTTGGGGAATCCCTTGGAATCCCTTTTGGGGATATTTGGAAATCTTTGGGGAATTTGGGGACTTTGGGGAATCTTTGGGGACTTTTGGGGATTTTTTAGATTTTGAATCTTTGGGAAGAATTTTGGGGTGTCCCTCGAGGATCTCGGTAATTTTTGGGGAGAACCAACTTTTGGGGGAGAATCTTGGGGGATTTTGGAATTTTGGGGAGTGGTCCTCAAAGATTTGGGGGGAGGTTTTGGGGAACTTTTGGGGAATCTTTTTGGGGATTTTGGGGATTTTTGGGAATTCTTTGGGGAATCTTTGGAGGATCTTGGGGGAATTTTTGGGGGATTTTGGGGAATTTTGGGGATTTTTGGGGATTTTTGGGAACTTTGGGGGAATTTGGGGGATTTTGGAGGACTTTGGGGGAATCTTGGGGATTTTGGGGAATTTTGGGATATTTTGGATAATTTTGGCCTTCCAGGTGAGGCTCCTTCCAGGTGAGGGGATATTTTGCACATTTTCAATTATTTTGGATATTTTTGGGGAAAAATTTTGGGTATTTTAGCACCCAGGTGAGGTCCTCACAGGTGAGGGAAAACATTTGGGATATTTCTGACATTTTGGGATATTTTGAGATATTTTTGGGATAATTTTGGGATAACTTTTGGGATAATTTTTGGGATAATTCTGGGATAATTTCTTTGGGTTAATTTTGATATTTTGGGTGCCCAGGTGAGGTCCCCCAGGTGAGGAAACATTTTGATATTTTTTGGGATACCTTGAACATTTTGAATAATTCTGGATATTTTGGGGATACCTTTGACATTTTGGGACATTTTGGATATTTTGGGGACATTTTTGGGATATTTCAGGACATTTTGGATATTTTGGGATAATTTTGGGAAATTCTTGCCTCCAGGTGAGAGTCCCCACTTAGTGAGGGACATTTTGGGACATTTTGGATAATTTTGGGATATTTTAGTAAATTTTGGGATAATTTTGGGAAAAATTTTAGGATATTTTGGATAATTTGGGCTCTCCAGATGAGGAACATTTTGGGATATTTTGATATCTTTTGGGATAATCCTTGGACATTTTTGGGATATTTTTGGGATATCTTTGGGATATTTTTGGGACATTTTGGGATACTTTTTGGGATCATCTTTGGGATAATCTGGGATATTTTGGGATATTTTGGGATATTTTGGAACATTTTGAATAATTCTGGATATTTTTGGGGATAATTTGGATATTTTGGGATATTTTGACATTTTTGGGGATATTTTTGGGATATTTTGATATTTTGGGGACACTTTGGGATATTTTGGTGCCCAGGTGAGGCCCTCTACTAGGTGAGGAAACATTTCTTTGGGATAATTTTGGGATATTTTTCGGATATCTTGGGATAATTTGGGATATTTTGGGATAATTTTGGGATATTTTTTGGGGATATTTTGGGACATTTTTGGATAATTTGGGATATTTTGGCCTAGGTGAACTCACAGGTGAGGGATATTTTGGGACATTTTGGACATCTTTGGGATAATTTGGGATATTTTGGGATACTTTTGGGATATTTTGGCCTCCAGGTGAGAGTCCCCCAGGTGAGGGATATTTTGGGATATTTTGGGATATTTTGATAATTTTAAGTGTTTTGGCTCCAGGTGAGGCCTCACCAGGTGAGGGATATTTTGGGATACTTTCGGATATTTTTGGGATAATTTTGGGATATTTTGAATACTCTGATATTTTGGGATACATCTTGGATATTTTGGGATATTTTGATATTTTGGGGATATTTTGGGACATTTCAGGATATTTTGGATATTTTGGATAATTTTGGGATATTTTGGTGCCCAGGTGAGGCCCTCACCAGGTGAGGGGATATTTTGGATCTTTTGGGGATATTTTGGGATAATTTTGGGATATTTTGCCTCCAGGTGAGGCCCCGCCAGGTGAGGGATATTCTCAGGATATTTTGGGATATTTTGGGATAATTTTGGGTGTTTTTGCGCCCAGGTGGGGATATTTTTGGGTATTTCCAGATATCTTTGGATATCTTTGGGATACTTTTGGGATATCTTTGGGATAATCTTTGGGACTATTTTGGCCTCCAGGTGAGGCCCTCACCAGGTGAGGGGATAATTTGGGATAATTTGGGATATTTTTGGATAATTTTTGGGGACATCTTTGGCCTGCAGGTGAGGTCCCCACCAGGTGAGGGGACATTTTGATGATATTTTGGATATTTTGGGATACTTTTTGGGATATTTTTGATAATTTTGGGTGCTCTTTGGTGCCCAGGTGAGGCCCCCGCCAGGTGAGGGGATATTTTGGGATATTTTTGGGATATTTTGGGATAATTTTGGGATATTTCTGGCTCTCCAGGTGAGCTCAGGTGAGGGGATATTTCAGGATATTTTGGATATTTTGGGATATTTTGGGATACTTTTGGGATAATTTTGGGATGTTTTGGCCTCCAGGTGAGGCTCCTCGCCAGGTGAGGGGATATTTTGGATTTTTGGGATATTTTGGGATAATTTTGGGATATTTTTGGCTCTCCAGGTGAGGCCTCACAGGTGAGGGGATATTTCAGGATATTTTGGGATATTTTTTGATAATTTTGGGTGTTTTGGTGGCCAGGTGATAGCCCCGCCAGGTGAGGGGATATTTCCAGGATATTTTTGGGGTAATTTTGGGATATTTTGGCTCCAGGGTGAGGCCCTCGCCAGGTGAGGGCTCTGCGGGCGTCAGCCGTCCCGGAGCCTCGAGTCTCCTCGAGGGGGCTGCAGTGCCACTCCCGACAGCAACGGGCAGGAGCACACCTGGGCACACCTGGGCACACCTGGGCACACCTGGGGCACACCTGGGACAGGTAACTCACACCTGGGACAGGTAACTCACACCTGGGACAGGTAACACACACCTGGGACAGGTAACTCACACCTGGGACAGGTAATCACACCTGGGCACACCTGGGACAGGTAACACACACCTAGGACAGGTAACTCCACAGCTGGGACAGGGTAACACCTCACCTGGGACAGGTAACTCCACACCTGGGACAGGTAAATACACACCTGGGACAGGTAACACACACCTGGGGACAGGGTAACTCACACCCAGCTGCAGTGCCACTCTCGGGGGGGACAGCAACGGCAGGTGAGACACAGCTGGGACAGGTAAATGCACCTGGGACAGGTAACTCACACCTGGGACAGGTAAATACACACCTGGGACAGGTAACTCACACCTGGGGGCAGGTAACACTCACCTGGGGCAGGTAACACTCACCTGGGGCAGGTAACTCACACCTGGGACAGGTAACTCACACCTGGGGCAGGTGTACACACACACCTGGGACAGGTAAATACACACCTGGGCACAGGCAACTCACACCTGGGATCAGGTAACTCACACCTGGGACAGGTAACTCACACCTGGGACAGGTAACACACACACCTGGGACAGGTAACTCACACCTGGGACAGGTAACTCACACCTGGGCACACCTGGGACAGGTAACACACACCTAGGACAGGTAACCTCACAGCTGGGACAGGTAACACTCACCTGGGACAGGTAACACACACCTGGGACAGGTAATCCCCACACCTGGCTGCAGTGCCACCTCCTGGGGACAGCAACGGGCAGGTGAGCACAGCTGGGACAGGTAAATGCACCTGGGACAGGTAACTCACACCTGGGACAGGTAAATACACACCTGGGACAGGTAACTCACACCTGGGGCAGGTAACACTCACCTGGGGCAGGTAACACTCCACCTGGGGCAGGTAACTCACACCTGGGACAGGTAACTCACACCTGGGGCAGGTAACACACACCTGGGACAGGTAAATACACACCTGGGCACAGGTAACTCACACCTGGGACAGGTAACCCACACCTGGGACAGGTAACTCTACACCTGGGACAGGTAACTCACACCTGGGGCAGGTAAATACACACCTGGGACAGGTAAATACACACCCTGGGCACAGGTAACTCACACCTGGGACAGGGTAATCTCACACCTGGGCACAGGTAACACACACACCTGGGCACACCTGTGCACAGGTAACTCACACCTGGGACAGGTAACTCACACCTGGGACAGGTAACACTCACCTGGGACAGGTAACACACACCTGGGACAGGTAAATACACACCTGGGACAGGGTAACACACACCTGGGACAGGTAATCCTCACACCCGCACAGGTAACTCACACCTGGGACAGGTAACTCACACCTGGGCACACCTGGGCACAGGTAATCTCACACCTGGGCACACAGGTAACTCACACCTGGGACAGGGTAACTCACACCCGCACACCTGGGCACAGGTAACTCACACCTGGGCACAGGTAACTCACACCTGGGACGGGTAACACACACCTGGGACAGGTAACTCACACCTGGGCACACCTGGGACAGGTAACTCACACCCTGGGCACAGGTAACTCACACCTGCGCTGCAGTGCCACCTGGGGGGATAGTAACGGCAGGTGAGCACAGCTGAGCACACCTGGGCACACCTGGGCACACTCTGAGCACACCTGGGCACACCTGAGCACACCTGAGCACACCTGGGCACACCTGGGACAGGTAACTCACACCTGGGACAGGTAATCCCACACCTGGGACAGGTAACACACACCCTGGGGCAGGTAACTCACACACCTGAGCTCACCTGGGCACACCTGGGGCAGGTACACACCTGGGCACACCTGGGACAGCTGGGGAGGCACCTGAGCCTCACCTGGGCACATCTGGGAGGGTCCCTATGAGGACAGGTGAGGGCACCACAGGTGTGTGTGCCCAGGTGCCTCCAGGTGCCCCAGGTGAGCCCCCCTGCCCCCCCAGGTGCGTCCCCAGGTGTCCCAGGTGAGTGCTCCCTGCCCCCAGGTGAGCCCAGGTGTGCCCAGGTGAGGCCCCTGCCCCCAGGTGTGCCCAGGTGGGCTCCAGGTGACCCCTCACAGGTGTGCCCAGGTGTGCCCAGGTGAGGCTCCCCAGGTGTCCCCAGGGTGTGCCCAGGTGCCCCAGGTGTGCCCAGGGAGGCCCCCAGGTGTGTGTCCCAGGTGCCCCCAGGTGCCTCCAGGTGCCCCAGGTGTGCCCAGGTGAGCCGCAGTGCCCCGCAGCTGACCCCTCAGGTGTGTGCCCAGGTGCCCCCAGGTGAGCCCAGGTGAGGCCTTGCCCCCCAGGTGTGCCTCACAGGTGGCCCCAGGTGCTCCCAGGTGCCCTCAGGTGAGGCTCCCCCAGGTGCCCCCAGGTGCTCCCAGGTGCCCCAGGTGTGCCTCAGGTGCCTCAGGAAAGCTCCCGTGCCCCCAGGTGAGGCCCCCAGGTGCCCAGGCTCCCCAGGTGTGCTCCAGGTGAGCCCCAGGTGCCCCAGGTGTGCCCAGGTGAGGCAGGTGCCCCAGGTGAGCGCAGTGCCCCTCAAGAGGTGACGCATCGCTGGGTGCAGGTGGACGGAGTCGCCGAGGGCCCCGAGGTCAGCCGGGCCGTGAGCCGCCAGGTCCCTCTGCTCAAGTGGGACCGCCCAGGTGAGCCGGACACACCTGGGACAGCTGGGGGACACCTGGGGACACACCTGGGGGGTGGGTGACACCTGGGGACACAGCTGGGACAGCTGGGGGCACCTGGGACACACCTGGGGACAGCTGGGGGATACCTGGGGATACCTGGGACACACCTGGGACACACACCTGGGACAGCTGGGGGCACCCTGCGAGGGACTCACCTGGGACACAGCTGGGACAGCTGGGGGCACCTGGGACACACCTGGGGACAGCTGGGACACACCTGGGACAGCTGGGGGCTTAGGGACACACCTGGGGACAGCTGGGGCACCTGGGGATACCTGGGGATACCTGGAGGCGGGGACACACCTGGGGATACCTGGGACACACCTGGGACACACCTGGGGGCTGAAGGACACAACTGGGGGACAGCTGGGACACACCTGGGGGTGGGGACACACCTGAGGGGTGAAGGACACACCTGGGGGGCACACCTGGGGACAGCTGGGGGATGAGGGACACACCTGGGACACACCTGGGGCACCTGGGGATACCTGGGGGTGGGGACACACCTGGGACACACCTGGGGAGAGCTGGGGGTACCTGGGGATACCTGGGACACACCTGGGGGTGAAGGACACACCTGGGGAGCACCTGGGGGATACCTGGGGACACACCTGGGACACACCTGGGACACACCTGGGACAGCTGGGACACACCTGGGGGGCTGAAGGACACACCTGGGGGACACCTGGGGACAGCTGGGACACACCTGGGGGTGTGGACACACCTGGGACACACCTGGGACACACCTGGGACAGCTGGGGATACCTGGGACACACCTGGGGGTGGGGACACACCTGGGACACACCTGGGGGAGAGCTGGGGGCACCTGGGGATACCTGGGGCACACCTGGGACACACCTGGGGGCTGAAGGACACACCTGGGGACAGCTGGGACACACCTGGGGTGGAGGGGACACACCTGGGGATACCTGGGGACAGCTGGGACACACCTGGGAGGGTGGGGACACACCTGGGGGATGAAGGACACACCTGGGGACACACCTGGGACACACCTGGGGACAGCTGGATGGGGACACACCTGGGACACACCTGGGGACACATCTGACACTCCTGTGGACACACCTGGGACACACCTAGACAGCTGGGACACACCTGGGGGAGACACACCTGGGACAGCGGGGACACACCTGATACCTGTGTGACACACCTGCACACCTGCACACCTGATGAGGGACACACCCGACACACACTGACAGGTGGACACACCTGGGGGAGGGCACACCTGGAACTCACCCGGCAGGTGGACTTGACACCTGACCCCACCCGCGGGACAGGTGGGACACACCCTGCTGAAGGACACACCTGGGACACACCTGATCACGGAGCCCAGGTGGCATTTGGGACACAATCGGACACACACACACCTGCTGGAAGGACACACCTGACAGCCGTGGGACACACCTGACACACCCGGATACCTGGGACACACCTGACAGCTGGGACACACCCGGTGGACACACCTGGGACACACCTGGGACAGCTGGGGACACCTGGACACCTTGGGACACACCTGGGACACACACCTGGGGTGGACACACCTGGGACACACCTGATACCTGGGAGGGCTCAGGTGGCATCTGACACACACCTGACAGCTGGGACACACCTGCGGACACACCTGGGACACACCCGGAGAGCTGTACCTGACACCCGGCACACCTGGGGACACCCGGCTGAAGGACACACCTGGGGACAGCTGGGACACACCTGTGGAGGGGACACAATCTGGGACTCACACCTGGGGGGAGAGGGGACACACCTGGGGGATGAAGGACACACCCAGGGACACACCTGGGACAGCTGATGGGACACACCTGGGACACACAGCACACCTGACGAGGACACACCTGACACACCTGACAGGTGGACACACCCGGAGGGGACACACCCGGGACCACACCCGAGGGGACACACCCGGCCTGTGTGCTGAGTGGACTTTGACATTTTGATTCCCTGGATATCTTGGGACATTCCATTGTGGGATGTTTTATTGTCGGCAGGTGAGGCAGGAAGGATCTTGGGATATCTTGGGACTTTTGGGACTCTTGGGACATTCTTTGGGGCTTCGATGACTTTGGGGACTTTGACATCTTTGGGGACTTTGAGACATCTTGGGACATCTTGGGGATGATCTGGATATCTTTGGCCTTTTGACATCTGGGGATCCTTGACATCTTTGGGATACATTGGGGATCTGGGCATTCTACTTTTCTTTGGGGCATTTTGAACATCTTTGGGGCACTTTGATATCTTTTGGGGCATTTTGGACATCTTGGGGATCTTTGATATTCTAGGGCCTTGGGGGACCTTTGGGACATTCCTTTGGCCTTTTGAGGATGTCTTTGGGGATCTTTGGGATATCTTTGGGATATTTTGGGGATCTTGGGACATTTTGGGGATTTTAGACATCTTTGGGATACTTGGGACATTCTCGGGGCATTTTGGGATATTTTGGGGGCATCTTTGGGACATCTTTGGGGACATTTTGGGATACTTTGGCCATTCTTGGGGATCTTTGGGACATTTGGGGAGGCCCTTTTGGATCATTTGGGGCCTGGATCTTTGACAATCTTTGGGATATTCCAAGTGGATTTTGGGATATCTTTGGGATATCTCAAGTGTTTTGGGACATTTTGGGGGCATTTTGGGACATCTTTGGGGACATTTTGGGATATTTCTGGGTTATTTTGGGGGATCTTTGGGATATCTTTGGGGGTTGATATTTGGGGCTGGATTTTGGATAATTTGGGATATCTTTGGGGATTTTGGCCATTTCACGTCCCCGGCCCCCAGGTGTGCCAGGTGCAGGGGGTGGATTTTGATATTTTGGGATATTTTGGGATTTTTTGGGGATATTTTGGGGCATTTTTGGGGTATTTTTTCGGGGATATTTTGGGATATTTTGGGGTCAGTCCCCGCTCCCCAGGTGCTTCAGGTGTGCAGGGTGATATTTTGGGATATTTTGGGATATTTTGGGGGATTTCGATATTTTGGATATTTGGGCCAGTCCCGCTCCCACAGTTAAGCCAGGTGCACAGGGGCGATATTTTGGGATATTTGGGATATTTTGGGCGGGATTTCCGGATATTTTGGATATTTTGGGGCCGTCAGCTGCCCCCCAGGTAGGCAGGCGCGCTCCCCGCAGGTGCCCCCGGCCCGTTCAGCACGGCGGCAGCCCCGGGCGCTTCGAGGGCGGGGCCGAGGCCCGATTCACCTGGGGGGGGGGAGGGGGGCGGTGGCCGTGCAGGCCGACCCCAGCCCTGGGGCAGGCCGGAGGTGAGAGACGCACCTGGGCACACCTGGGGGGAGGGACACACCTGGGGGAGGGGGAATACACCTGGGGGATGAAACACACCTGGGGGGAGGGGACACACCCTGTGCACACCTGGGGGGAGGGGACACACCTGGGGGGAGGGAAATACACCTGGGGGGAGGGGAAATGCACCTGGGGGGATGAAACACACCTGGGGGGAGGGGACACACCTGTGCACACCTGGGGGGGGGGAGGGGACACACCTGGGGGAGGGGAAATACACCTGGGAGGGGAAATGCACCTGGGGGATGAAACACACCTGGGGGAGGGGACACACCTGGGCACACCTGGGGGAGGGAAATACACCTGGGGGGATGAAACACACCTGGGGGGGGAGGGAATCACACCTGAGCACACCTGGGGGGAGGGGACACACCTGGGGGGAAAAAAAACACACCTGGGAGGGAGAAACACACCCTGGGCACACCTGGAGGGGGAACAAATCACACCTGGGGGGAAGGACACACCTGAGCACACCCTGGGGGAGGGGATCGCACCTAGGGCACACCTGGGGGGAGGGATCGCACCTGGGGATAAGACACACCTAGGGCACACCTGGGGGGTGAAAAGCACACCCGGGGGAGGGGAACAAATCAAACCTGGGGGAAAGACACACCTGAGCTCACCTGGGAGGGAAAAATGACACCTGGGGGAGGGAAAAAAATCAGACCTGGGGAGAAAAACACACCTGAGCACACCTGTGGGGAGGGGGATCGCACCTGGGCACACCTGGGGGGAGGGGAATCACACCCTGGGCACAGCTGGAGCAGAATTCCCTCACCTGGGCACACCTGGGGGTGAAAAGCACACCTGGGGGAAAAAGACACACCTGGGCACACCTGGAGCAGAATTCCTCACCTGGGCACACCTGGGGGAAAAGACACACCTGGGCACACCTGGGGGGAGGGGACACACCTGGGGGAAAAAGACACACCTGGGCACACCTGGGGGGAGGGGACACACCTGGGGGGGGATAAAAACACACCTGGGAACACCTGAGGGGGAGGGAAACATCTGCACACCTGGAGGGAACAAATCACACCTGGGGGAAAGACACACCTGAGCTCACCTGGGGGGAGGGAGCACACCTGGGGGAAAACACACCTGAGCACACCTGGGGGGAGGGGAGCACACCTGGGCACAGCTATGGGGGATAAAACACACCCTGGGCACACCTGGGGGGAAATAATCACACCCGGGGGGATAAAACACACCTGGGCACACCTGGAGCAGAATTCCCTCACCTGGGCACACCTGAGGGGGTGAAAAGCACACCCTGGGCACACCTGGGGGAGGGATCACACCTGGGGGATAAAACACACCTGGAGGTGAGACACACCCTGGGCACACCTGGGGGAGGAAATGACACCTGAGGGAGAAAAAACTCACACCTGGGGAGGGGAAACACACCTGGGCACACCTGGGGGAGGGAATCACACCTGGGGAGGGAAACACACCCAAGCACACCTGGAGCAGAATTCCCTCACCTGGGCACACCTGGGGTGGGTTTGTGTGTGCTGGGGGTGCCCAGGTGTGTCCTGGGGGTGCCCAGGTGTGCCCAGGTGTGCCCAGGTGCACCCAGGTGTGCCCAGGTGTGTCCAGGTGTGCCCAGCTGTGCTCAGGTGTGCCCAGGTGTGCCCAGGTGTATCCCAGGTGTGTCCCAGGTGTGTCCAGGTGCTCCAGGTGTGCCCAGGTGCTCAGGTGTGCCCAGGTGTGCCCAGGTGTGTCCAGGTGTGCCCAGCTGTGCTCAGGTGTGCCCAGGTGTGCCCAGGTGTGCCCCAGGTGTGCTCTTAGGTGTGCCCAGGTGTGCACCAGGTGTGCCCAGGTGCGCCCAGGTGTGCCCCAGCTGTGCTCAGGTGTGCCCAGGTGTGCCCAGGTGTATCCCAGGTGTGCCCCAGGTGTGCTCAGGTGTGCCCAGGTGTGCCCCAGGTGTGCCCAGGTGTATCCCAGGTGTGTCCCAGGTGTGCCCCAGGTGTGCCCCAGGTGCTCCCAGGTCTGCCCAGGTGTGCCCAGGTGTGCCCAGGTGTGCCCAGGTGTGCCCAGGTGTGCCCCAGGTGCCCCCCAGGTGTGCTCAGGTGTATCCCAGGTGTGTCCCAGGTGTGCCCCAGGTGTGCTCAGGTGTGCCCAGGTGTGCCCAGGTGTATCCCAGGTGTGCCCAGGTGTGCTCAGGTGTGCCCAGGTGTGCCCAGGTGTGCCCCAGGTGTGCTCAGGTGTGCCCAGGTGTGCCCAGGTGTATCCCAGGTGTGTCCCAAGTGCCCCCCAGGTGTGTCCCAGGTGTGTCCCAGGTGTCCCCAGGTGTGCCCAGGTGTGCCCAGGTGTGCCCCAGGTGTGCCCAGGTGTATCCCAGGTGTGCCCCAGGTGTGCCCCAGGTGCGCCCAGGTGTGCCCAGGTGTGCCCAGGGTGCCCAGGTGCTGCCCCAGGTGTGCCCAGGTGTATCCCAGGTGTGCCCAGGTGTGCCCAGGTGTGCTCAGGTGTGTCCCCTCCCCCAGGTCAGTTCTACGTGATGATGACGCCCGCAGGACGTGCTGCAGGCGGGGGAGGGCCCTCATGCCTCGCCCCCCACGGCCACTGCCACGCCTACTCACCGTGAGTCACGTGGGGGTTACCTGGGATACACCTGGGCACACCTGGGGATACCTGGGGCACCTGGGGGTTACCTGGGCACACCGGGATACACCTGGGCACACCTGGGGAGTTACCTGAGCACACCTGGTGGTGCTGGGAAGAGGTTTTAGGGTCACCTGGGCACACCTGGGGGTTATCTCGGGGATACCTTGGCACACCTGTGTGCCCCTGGGGTGTTGGAGAAAGGGTCTTGGGGTCACCTGGGGCTCACCTGAGCTCACCTGGGCTCACCTGGGCTCACCTGTGCCCACAGGGAAGCTGGAGGGGCCGCTGGGTGCATGCTAGCTAGCACGGCGGAGCACAATCGAGGGTGAGACTCACCTGGGCACACCTGGGCACACCTGGGATACACCTGGGCACACCTGAGCACACCTGGGCACACCTGGGACACACCTGGGCTCACCTGGGCACACCTGGGCACACCTGGGCACACCTGGGGCACACCTGAGCACACCTGGGCACACCTGGGCACACCTGGGCACACCTGGGCACACCTGGGCACACCTGGGGATTCACCTGGGCTCACCTGGGCACACCTGGGCACACCTGGGGCACACCTGGGCACACCTGGGATACACCTGGGCACACCTGGGCACACCTGGGCACACCTGGGGCACACCTGAGCACACCTGGGCACACCTGGGATTCACCTGGGGCACACCTGGGCACACCTGGGCTCACCTGGGGCTCACCTGGGGCACACCTGGGCACACCTGGGCACACCTGGGATTCACCTGGGGCACACCTGGGCACACCTGGGATACACCTGCACACCCTGGGCACACCTGGGATTCACCTGGGCACACCTGGGCACACCTGGGCACACCTGGGATTCACCTGGGGCACACCTGGGCACACCTGGGCTCACCTGGGGGCTCACCTGGGCACACCTGGGCACACCTGGGCACACCTGGGATACACCTGGGCACACCTGGGCACCTGGGGACACCTGGGCACACCTGAGTGACGTCATTGTCACCTGTGGGACTCAAACTCACCTGGACCAGAACAAGATCCCAAAATGTCCCAAATTTCCCCCAAAATTTTCCCGATTTTTTCCAAATTTCTCCAAAATTTTTCCTTAATTCCTCCAAAATTTACCCAAATTTCTTCCATTTCCCCCCAAATTTCCCCAAAACTTTTCCCCAATTTTTTTCCCAAATTTCCCCCAATTTTTCCCAAAATTTTCCCCAAATTTTTCCCATTTTTCTCTAAAATTTCCCCGAATTTTTCCCAATTTTTCCCCAAATTTTTCCGAATTTTTTCCCTAAATTCCCCCAATCTTTTCCTTCATTTCTCCAAAATTTCTCCCAAATTTTCTCTATTTTTCCCAAATTTTCCCAATTTCCCCCCAATTTTTCCCAAATCTCCCCAAATTTGCCCCAATTTTTCCTAAATTTCTCAAATTTTTCCCAAACTTCTTCCCAAATGTCCCAAAATTTTCCTTTAATTTCCCCAAAATTTCCCCCAAATTTCCCGAATTTTCCCCCAAATCCCAAAATTTTCCCAAAATCTCCCAAATTTCCCCCAAATCTCCCAAATTTTTCCCAAAATCTCCCGAATTTTCCCTCAAAATCTCCCGAATTTCCCCCAAATCTCCCAAATTTTTCCAAAATCTCCCAATTTTCCCCTAAATTTCCGATTTTTTCCCCCAAATCTCCCAAATTTCCCCCAAATCTCCCAGAATTTTCCCCAAAATCTCCCAGTTTTCCCTAAATGTTCCAAATTTCCCCCCAATTTCCCAATTTTCTCCCCAAATCTCCCAATTTTTCCCAAAATCTCCCAATTTTTCCCCAAAAATCTCCCGAATTTTCCCCAAAATCTCCCAAATTTCCCCCAAATCTCCCAATTTTCCCCCAAATCTCCCAATTTTTTCCCAAAATCTCCCAATTTTTCCCCAAATCTCCCAAATTTCCCCCAAATTTCCCAATTTTCTCCCCAAATCTCCCTAATTTTCCCAAAATCCCTCAATTTTTCCCTAAATCTCCCAATTTTTCCCCTAAATCTCCCAGAATTTTCCCCAAAATCTCCCAAATTTCCCCAAATCTTCCATTTTTTCCCCAAAATCTCCCTAATTTTTCCGTCTCCCATTTCCCCAAATTTCCCAATTTTTCCCCTCAAAATCTCCCAATTTTTTTCCCAAAATTTCCCAATTTTTCCCCTAAATTTCCGATTTTTCCTCCAAAATCTCCCGATTTTTCCCAAAATCTCCCGAATTTTCCCCGATTCCGGCAGTGGAGCGGCGGCGCCGGGACAAAATCAACAACTGGATCGTGCAGCTCTCGAAAATCATCCCCGAGTGCGGCGGCGACAGCGGCAAGTCCGGAGCGGTGAGAGAGCTCGGAATTTGGGGAGAAATTTGGGGAATTCCCTAGGGGATAGAAATTCTGGGGAATTTGGGGGAATCTTAGGGAATCTTTGGGGAGAGAACCTAGGGAATCCCTAGGGAGAACTCGTGGGAATTTGGGGGATCTTTGAGAAGTTTGGGGAATCTGGGGAGATCTGGGGGAGATTTGAGGGATTTAGGGGCAACTGAGGGAAACTTTGAGGGACTTGGGGGAGCTTGGGGATCTGGGGAACTTTGAGAAACTCTGGGGATCTTTGAGGGGAATCCTGGAGGATTTTAGGAGAGAACCTGAGGGAACCTTGAGGGGAAACCTGGGGAGAAACTGGGGATGGAACCCTGGGGAGAACCAGAGAAATCTTGGGGAACTTTGAGGAGAACTCAGTGGGAAACTTAGGGGAAAATTTGTGGATCTTTGGGGAACATTTAGATTTTAAGGGGAATTTCGAGGGGAATGAAATTTGGGGGAATCCCTAGATCTTGGGGGAAAACTGAGAGGAACTTTTGGGGGAAATTTGGGAGGGATCTTAGGGGAGATTGAGAACTTCTGGGGATCTTTGGGGGAATCCTGGGAGATCTGGAGACAATTTAGGGGAATCTTTCGGGGAACCTTTGGGGAAAAATCTGGGGGATCTTTAGGGAAATTTCGGGGATTTTGGGGAAATCTGAGGGATCTGTGGGGAGAACCTGGGGAAGCTCTAGGGGATTTGAATCCCAGGGGAGAGTCTGGGAACTGAGAGATCCGGGGGAAACTGGGGAGATCTGGGGAATTTAGGGAGAGATTTGGGGATTTTGGGGAAAATTTGGGGGATTTGGGGAGAGATTTGGGGATTTTGGGGGAAATTTGGGGAAATTTGGGGAGAGATTTAGGGGGATTTTGGGGAAATTTGGGGGAGAGATTGGGGGAATTTGGGGGAGAGATTTGGGGGAATTTGGGGGAAAATTTGGGGAATTTGGGGGAATTTGGGGGGATTTTGAAGTGGGGATTTTGGGGGAAAATTTGGGGGATTTTGGGGAGAAATCTATGAATTTGGGGGATTTTGGGGGAATTTGGGGGGATTTTTGAAATTTAGGGGAGATTTGGGAATTTGGGGAGAAATTTGGGGAATTTAGAGTTTTGGGGATTTGGGGAGAGATTTGGGAAATTGGGAGAATTTGGGGAATTTGGGGAAATTTGGGGGATTTTGGGGAAATCGAATTTGGGAGATTTTGGGGAAAATTTAGAGTGGGGATTCGGGGGGGAACATTTGGGGATTTTGGGGAGAATTTGGGAGATTTCGGGAAATTTTGGGGATTTTAGGGGGAAATTTGGGGATTTTTAGGGAAAATTTGGGGGATTTAGAGCGATTTTGGGGAAAATTAGAAATTTGGGGGTGAAATTTGGGGGATTTTTGGGGGAATTTGGGGAATTTGGGGAAGAATTTGGGGAAAATTTGGGAGGTTTTGGAGGAAATTGAGTTTGGGACATTAAGGGAAATTTGGGGAAAATTTGGGGGTTTGGGGAACATTTGGGGGATTTTAGGGGAATTTGGGAGATTTTGGGGGAAATTTGGGGATTTTAGGGGAAATTCGGGGATTTTGGGGAAATTTGGGGGATTTAGGCTGATTTTGGGGGAAATTGGAAATTGGGGGTGAAATTTGGGGGATTTTGGGGGGAATTTTGGGGATTTTAGGGGTAAATTTGGGGATTTTGGGGGAGATTTGGGGAAATTGGGAGATTTTAGGGGAAAAATTTCAGGAGGAATTTGGAGGATTTTGGGGATCCCGGTTAATTTTGGGGATCCCGGGTGAGTTTTGGGGGGTTCCCAGGTGATACTTTAAGAACTCCCAGGTAAATTTAGGGGTTCCCAGGTGAATTTTGGGCGGAATTTGGGGGTTTTTGGGGTAATTCGGGGCGGGGTCACGCAGAGCAAGGGCGGGATCCCGGGTTAGTTTTGGGGGGTCCTGGGTTAATTTTGGGGGTCTCAGGTGTATTTAAGGACTCACAGGTGAATTTTAGGGGATCCCGGGTGAATTTTGCGGGGTTTCCCAGGTGAATTTTGGGGCCGAATTTGGGGGATTTTTGGGATGATTCGAGCGGGTCAGCGCAGAGCAAGGGCGAGATCCTGAGTTAGTTTTGGGGGTCCCGGTGAGTTTTGGGGGTTCCCAGGTGATATTTTAAGGACTCCCAGATAAATTTTGGGTGTCCCAGGTGAATTTTGGGCGGAATTTGGGGGATTTTTGGGATGATTCGGGGCGGGGTCGCGCAGAGCAAGGGCGGGATCCTGTCCAAGGCCTGCGATTACGTGCGGGAGCTGCGCCAGAGCAACCAGCGCCTGCAGGAAACCTTCAAGGAGGCCGAGCGGCTGCAGATGGACAACGAGCTCTTGCGACAGCAGGTGCCCCCGACATGTCGCGACAGGCCCCGCCCCCCCAAAACCAAAAAAATCCCCGCGAAAATCGCCCCAAAAATCGCCCCAAAATCGGCCCCGAAAGGGCGGCGATGGGGAGGCCACGCCCCCTTTGGCCTTATATGGAATTGCTGGGGTGAAGCTCCGCCCATTGGGGCGGGGCTTGTCCTTATATGAGAATGGCCACGCCCCCTTTAACCTTATATGGATTAAAAATGGGAAAATTGGGGAAAAAATGGGTTAAAAACCGGAAAAATTGATTAAAAAGGGGAAAATTGGTGGAAAAAATCGGATTAAAAATGGGAAAATTTGGGGGAAAAATTGGGTTAAAAATGGGAAAAATTTGGGGAAAAATTGGGTTAAAAATGGGAAAATTTGGGGAAAAATCGGGTTAAAAATGGGAAAATTGTTGGGAAAAATGGGTTAAAAACCAGAAAAAATGGATTAAAAATGGAAAAATTGGTGGAAAAAATCGGATTAAAAATGGGAAAATTTGGGGGAAAAATTGGGTTAAAAATGGGAAAATTTGGGGAAAAATGGATTAAAAATGGGAAAATTGTTGGGAAAAAAATGGGTTAAAAACCAGAAAAATGGATATGAAAATATGGGAAAAAATCGGTGGAAAAATGGGTAAAATCTAGATTGAGTTAAAAATGGAAAAATTTTAGAAAAAATCGGTTAAAAATGGGAAAATTTGGGGAAAATCGGGTTAAAAAATGGGAAAATTTGGAAAAATCGGATTAAAAATGGGAAAGATCGAAAAATGGGTTAAAAAACGGAGAAAAATCGATTAAAGGGGAAAAGTGGGAAAAAATCGGATTAAAAATGGGAACATTTGGGAAAAAATCGGGTTAAAAATGGGAAAATTTGTGGGAAAAAATCGGGATTAAAAATGGGAAAATTGTGGGAAAAATCGGATTAAAAATGGGAAAATTTGGGGAAAAATCGGGTTAAAAATGGGAAAAATTGGGGGAAAAACGGGTTAAAAATGGGAAAATTGGGATAAAAACAGGAAAAAACCCAGAAAAATTTGGTTTAAATGGGGAAAAATTTGGGGAAAAATCGGGTTAAAAATGGGAAAATTGTGGGAAAAAATGGATTAAAAATGGGAAAATTGGTGGGAAAAAATGGGTTAAAAACCAGAAAAAATTGGATTAAAAATGGAAAAATTGGTGGAAAAATCCAGAAGGTTTAAAAATAGAGGAAAAGAGTTTGTGGGAAAAATCGGATTAAAAATGGAAAATTTAGGGGAAAATTGGGTTAAAAGTCGGGAAAATTTTAGGAAAAATTGATTTAAAATGGGAATATTGTGGAAAAATGGGTTAAAATGGGGAAATTGTAAGTAGGTTAAAATATGGAAAATTTTTGGAAAAATGAGGTTAAAATGGGAAAATTGGTGGAAAATTGGGGTTAAAATGGGGAAAGGGTGGGGGATAATCCCGGGTTTAGAATCGGAAAAACTTCTGGAAAAATCAGTGGTCATCGAGAATTAGGGCATCAGGTCCATCGGAAAGAATTAGAATCAGATTCATCGGCGGAAAATTAGGGATCATCAGGTCCATCCGAAACTTAATAAGGCATCGTCCATCGAGGTAGAGGCATCAGATTCCATCAGGCGTCGGATCATAGCTCATTAGTTCCATCGATAAAATTAAGAGGCATCAGGTTCATCCGGAAGAATTAATAGAGGCATCGTCCATCAGTAAGTGGGCATCGATTCGCTCGGCATCGGTCCATCGATAATTAAATCAGGTCCATCCGGAAAATTAGAAAACAGGTCCATCGAGAATTAGAAATCGTCCATCGGAAAGTGTTAAGGCATCGATTCGCTCGCGTGGTCATCGGCGTCGTCGGCATCGGATCCATCCGGCATTAGAGGCGTCGATTCCATCGAGTGCAAAATCAGGTTCATCGGCGTCGCGAAAGGCATCGATTCGCTCATGGTCGAAATCGATGGTGGCATCTGGTCCATCGAGAATAAGCGTGGTCCATCAGGCGTCGAGGCGTCGTTCCATCGGTAGAAGCATCAGGTCCATCGAAAAATTAAAGCGATAGAAAATCGATTCAACAGGCTCGAGTAGTTCCATCGAGGCATTAAAGGCATCGGATCATCGAAAAATTAATAGAGGCGTCGGTCCGCGTCGAGATCATAAGGCGCTCGGCATTAGTTTCAAATAAAGGCATTAGAAATCAGATTCATCGAATATTAATAAAGGCATCGGTCCATCCGGCGGCGGAAAATTAAGGTAAAGGCATCGATTCGCTCGCGTCGGTCCATCGGCGTCAATTAAAATCAGTTCATCGAGAATTGAGTAAAGGCATCGGATCATCATTAGAATTAGATTCATCGGCATTAGAAAATTAAGGTTCATCGGAAAGTGTTAGAGGCAAATTAATTCCGTCGCAAAATTAGCGGCATCGGATTCATCGAGGTAGGAAAATCAGGTCATCGGCGGAAAATTAGAAATTAAGGTTCATCGAGAAAATTGAGGCATCAGGTTCATCGAGAAAAGAATTATTAAAATCAGTTCCATCGGAAATTGGGAAAATCAGAGTTTAAAGAAGCAAAATTGGTTCAGATCAAAAATGGGAATTTAGAGGTTTTAACAGGTGGAGAACTGAAGAGCGAAACAACGGTAGCTACGCCAGCATAGCTACAACAACGCAATACCAAACCAGCCCACCTGAAACCACCGATTAAGTATTCAGCGTTAATTAATTGGTCGTCATCAGGATTAATTCACGCCCTAAGGGGAGGGCAGCTTTTCTCCTTCTTCCGCAACAGTTTAAGGTTTTTTTTAGGAGGAGAGTCGCGGAAAAGGGGAGGGGAGGAAAAAGGTTAAGGGAGAAATAAATTCACAAAAGGAAAATTTTAAGTTCAAATAAAATCGTCATCGTTCAGGAAAAATTGAAAACCAGTTTTAAGAATAAAGAATAAAGTTCCGTAAAGAAAAATGTCGCTCGTCGCTCAGAAAGGCTTCAGAATTGGGGTTCACGGGGATTTTAAGGAGGAGAACCGCAGAAGAGGAGGGAAAAAAGGGTTAGGAAATAAATTTAAAAGATTTTAGGGTTAAAATACAAAATAAAATTAAAATAGATTTAAGAAATTGAAAACCAGTTTAAGAATGAAGTCCGTTTTAAAAACAAAATAAAAGCTCGTCGCTCGAGAAAATTGGGGTTTTGGGGATTTTAGAGGAGGGAGGACGCGGAAAGAGGGGAGGGAAAAAGGTTGGGAAATAAAGTTGAAAAACGAATTTTAGGGGTTCACAAAAATTTTAAAAAGTCATAGATTTAAGAAAACAGATTCGTAGTTAAAATAATAATAAAATTTAAAATAAACAAAATAAAAACAATTTAAAAAATAAAGAAAATTTTAAGAGGATTTTGGGAGGAGGGTCCGCATTAATGAGGAGAAAAAAGGTTGGAAAATAAATTTAAAAAAAGATTTTAGGGGTTTAGGTGAAAAAGCTCAAAATTAAAAATTAAAATAATTTAAGAAAAACAGATTCAAAACAGTTCCGTAATAAAATTTAAAAACAAAGCAAAAATAAAGCAATTCATCACAAAAAATAAAAAGAGATTACAGGGATTACAGGGGAGGAAGGATCCTTATTGATAAGCGAGGAGATGAAAACTTGAATTTTAGGGTGAAAAAAATAAAAAGAGATAAATTTAAGAAAATAAATTCATAGAAAATTTAAAAACAAAGCCATAAAACAAATTAAAAGAGAAAATTTAAGGGGTTTTGAATTGGTTTAAAGTGAAACAAAATTTTAAATTCCATTAATTCATCTGGCTAAACCGATTAAAATAATAAAAATTTTAAAACAAATAAAATCAAAATTCGTGAATTGTTTAGGTTTACTGGGATAAAAACCAGTCCGCTTTAAAATGGATTAAACAGATTTTAAAATAATTCAGAAATGAAGCCTCAGGTGGGGAAAATAAATCATCAAATAAATCATCATCCGTCATCAAATCATCCATCGCTTAAATAGAAATAAATAAATAAAGTCATCATCCATCATCATCAATAAAATAAATAAGTCATCCGTCGTCATCATCATCATCAAATCATCCATCCATCATCCGACAAATAAATAAATCAGTCTCCGTCATTAAATAATATAATGCAATATAAATAAATAAATAAATAAAATAAATCCGTCGTCGTAAATAAAATAAATCATTAAAATAAGTAAATAAATAAATAAAATAAAATAAAGATAAAGGTAAAGGAAATTAAAGGTAAAGTCCGTTAAATCAGGAAAACCGTCCGTCGAAGATAAAATCAGGATCGTCCGTCGTCGTCATCGTAAAATCGTCGTCGTCATCCGGTCCGTCGTCGTCGTCAAATAAAATAAATAATATCGTCCGTCGTCGTCGTCGTCATCGTCAAATAAATCAAATAAAATTCGCCAGAAATAAATCGTCGTCGTAAATCGTCGTCGATCCGTGGTCGTCATCCGTCATCCGGGCAAATTGGGTTGATTAAAGTCGGCTTGTTTCGCCAGGTTCGAAGGTTCGAGGACGATCAGGACAATCGATCGATCGTCGGTCGGGCATCGGATCGGTTTTCAATCGGTCATCGACATCAAAATCGGTCCGGGCATCGAGGTCCGGTTCTTCCGGGGATCGAGGACAATCGTCATCGAAGTCGTTCGGATTAATTCGTCAGGTTTCGTCGAGCATCGGATCGGGACAATCGTCATCGATCATCAATCGGTCAGGTTCGTCAGTCATCGGCATCATCGAAGTCGATCGGTCAGGACAATCGGTCATCGGCATCAAAATCGTCAGGCATCGGATCGATCGAGATTGAACAAATCGGCATCGCGTCGAAATCGGTCCGGGGTTTCGTCGAGTCGGTTTCTAATAAATCGGCATCATCGAATCGGCATCGGTCAGGATTTCGTCGTTCGTCGGTTTCAAAGGCATCGGCATCATATCAATCGGCATCGGATCAGGATCGAGTCGGAACAATCGCGTCGGCATCAATCGTCAGTTCGTCGGTTCGAAACGTCGAAATATCGGATCAGGATCGGATCATCGAAATCATCAATCGGTATCGGATCAGGACAATCGAGGTCAACATCAATCGAAAATCAGGCATCAGTCGATCGAGGTCGGTTCGAAGTCAAATCATCATCCATCGGATAAAGGACAATCGAAGTCGGGATAAAATCGACATCGACGTCGAAATCGGTCGGTTCGAACAATAATCATCAATCGATCAATCGGTCGGATGTCAGCATCGGCATCAAACGTCGTCGGGATTTCGTCGAGGATCAATCGACATCGTCAATCGGATCGTCGAGATAATGAAATCAATCAGGCGTCGATTCGAACAAAGTTCGGTTCATCAAACATCGACGTCAAAGCGTCGTCGGATCGAACGTCGTATCATCGAAGTCAATCGGATCGGTTTCATCAGGTTCAGGATCGACATCGATCGGTATCGGATCGGTTTCAGGTTCGATCGATATCGGCATCGGATCGGATCATCGGCGTCGAATCGGTCAGGATCGAGGTCGGATCATCGAAAGGGAAAAAATGAAAAAAGGAAATTGGGAAAGAGTGGGTTGGGGACGTGGGATGTGGTGAATGTTCTTGTCCCCAGCTGTGTCCCTGTCCCCGCCCTGTGACGTCACCATCGGTGTCACACCAGTGTCACCATCAGTGTCACCATCGGTGTCACACCAGTGTCACCATTGATGTCACACCAGTGTCACCATCGGTGCCACCATCAGTGTCCCATTGATGTCACATTGGTGTCACCATCAGTGTCCCATCAGTGTCCCCTCGGTGTCCCATTGATGTCACACCGGTGTCACCATTGGTGTCCCATCAGTGTCACATCGGTGCCACCATCAATGTCCCATCAATGTCACATCAGTGTCACCATCGGTGTCACCAGCAATGTCACACCAGTGTCACACCAGTGTCACCATCAGTGCCCCATTGATGTCACATCGGTGTCACCATCACTGTCACACCAGTGTCACCATCGATGTCACACCAGTGTCACATCAATGTCACCATCGATGTCACCATCAGTGTCCCTTCGGTGTCACATCTGTGTCACCATCAATGTCACACCAGTGTCACCATCAGTGTCCCGTTGATGTCACACCGGTGTCACACCAGTGTCCCATTGATGTCACATCGGTGTCACATCTGTGTTACCATCCATGTCCCATTGATGTCACACCTGTGTCACACCAGTGTCACCATCGGTGTCCCATTGATGTCACACCAGTGTCACACCAGTGTCACACCAGTGTCACACCAGTGTCACATCGGTGTCACCATCGGTGTCCCATCAATGTCCCACCACTGTCACCATCAGTGTCACATTGGTGTCACCATCAGTGTCACACCAGTGTCACACCAGTGTCCCATTGATGTCCCATCGGTGTCACACCAGTGTCCCATTGATGTCCCATCGGTGTCACATCAGTGTCACCATCAGTGTCCCGTTGATGTCACACCAGTGTCACATCAGTGTCCCATTGATGTCACATCGGTGTCACCATCACTGTCACACCAGTGTCACCATCCATGTCCCATTGATGTCACATCTGTGCCACCATCGGTGCCACCATCGGTGTCACATCTGTGTTACCATCCAGGTCCCATTGATGTCACACCAGCGTCCCATTGGTGTCACCAGCAGTGTCACCATCCATGTCCCATCGGTGTCACACCAGTGTCACATCGGTGCCACCATCAATGTCCTATTGATGTCACATCAGTGTCCCATTGGTGTCCCATTGATGTCACATCGGTGCCACCATCACTGTCACACCAGTGTCACATCGGTGCCACCATCGATGTCGCATTGATGTCACATCAGTGTCACTATCGGTGTCACCATCCATGTCCCATCAATGTCACACCAGTGTCACACCAGTGTCACCATCGGTGTCACACCAGTGTCACACCAGTGTCACACCAGTGTCACACCAGTGTCACATGGGTGCCACCATCAGTGTCCTATTGATGTCACACCAGTGTCCCCTCGGTGTCCCCTAGCTGTCACCATTGATGTCACACCAGTGTCACCATCAGTGCCACCATCAGTGTCACCATTGATGTCACACCAGTGTCCCATCGGTGTCACACCAGTGTCCCATCCGTGTCCCATTGATGTCACATCAGTGTCCCATCGGTGTCACCATCAGTGTCACCATTGATGTCACCATCGGTGTCGCCGCCGCTGCCGCGCCCTCGTCCCATCGGCGCCACCTCAAGGTCACAGCGCCGTGTGCCCGTGTCACTGTCCTGTCCCTGTCCCTGTCCCCGTCCGTCTGTCCCTGTCCCCTGTCCTGTCCCTCTGTCCCTGTCCCTGTCCCCGTGTCCCTGTGTCACTGTGCTGTCCCTGTCCCTCTGTCCTGTCCCTGTCCCTCTGTCCTGTCCCTGTCCCTCTGTCCCTGTCCCCTGTCCCTGTCCCTCTGTCCTGTCCCTCTGTCCTGCCCCTCTGTCCCTCTGTCCCTCTGTCCCTCTGTCCCTCTGTCCCTGTGTCACTGTCCTGTCCTCTGTCCCTCTGTCCTGTCCCTCTGTCCGTCTGTCCCCTGTCCCTCTGTCCCTCTGTCCCCTGTCCCTCTGTCCCTCCGTCTGTCCCCGCGCTGGCGCCGCCGGGTCTGGCCCGGGGTGACCTCGGCAGGGGAGAAACAAACACGGGACGGGGGCGGCACCTGGGGGGCACCTGGGGGGCACCTGGGGGGGCACCTGGGGGCACCTGGGGGCACCTGGACCCCCCTGGACACACCTGAGTGACCCCCAGACTCACCTGAGCCCCCCCTGGACACACCTGAGACACACCTGGACACACCTGAGATACACCTGGACACACCTGGGGGGGCACTTTAACCCCCCTGGACACACCTGAGGGACCCCCGACACACCTGAGCCCCCCTGGACACACCTGGACACACCTGGACACACCTGGGATACACCTGAGGGACCCCCAGACTCACCTGAGCCCCCCCTGGACACACCTGAGACACACCTGGGATACACCTGAGTGACCCCCAGACACACCTGAACCCCCCTGGACACACCTGAGGGACCCCCGACACATCTGAGACACACCTGGACACACCCGGGGGCATCTGGGGGGGGGGCACCTGAACCCCCCTGGACACACCTGAGTGACCCCCGACACACCTGAGATACACCTGGACACACCTGAGTGACCCCTGGACACACGTGGGACACACCTGAGTGACCCCCAGACTCACCTGGAGCCCCCCCCTGGACACACCTGAGACACACCTGGGGGACCCGCGCACACCTGAGTGACCCCCAGACACACCTGAGCCCCCTTTTGGGGGGGGTCCTGGTCACAATTGACCCCCTGGACACACCTGGACACACCTGGACACACCTGGGGGGCACTTTAACCCCCCCTGGACACACCCTGACCCCCTGGAGACACCTGAGTGACCCCCAGACACACCTGAGCCACTTTTGGGGGTGTCCTGGACACACCTGAACCCCCCCTGGACACACCTGAGATACACCTGGACACACGAGGGACACACCTGAGTGACCCCCAGACTCACCTGAGCCCCCCTGGACACACCTGGAGTGACCCTCTGGACACACCTGAGACACACCTGACCCCCCTGGACACACCTGAGTGACCCCCGGACACACCTGAGCCCCTTTTGGGGGGGTCCTGGACACACCTGACCCCCCTGGACACACCTGGGACACACCTGAGACACACCTGGACACACCTGGGGGACACCTGGACACACCTGAGTGACCCCCAGACACACCTGAACCCCCCTGGACACACCTGGGGGGACACCTGGGGGACACCTGGGGGACACCTGGGGGACACCTGGACACACCTGAGCCCCCCTGGGCACACTTGAGCCCCCCTGAACACACCTGAGACACACCTGGGTGACCCCAGACACACCTGAGTGACCCCCGGACACACCTGGGACACACCTGAGTGACCCCAGACACAACTGAGCCACTTCTGGGGTGTCCTGGACACACCTGAGCCCCCTGGACACACCTGGGACACACCTGGACACACCTGAGCCCCCCCTGGACACACCTGAGTGACCCCTGTACACACCTGGACACACCTGGACACACCTGGGACACACCTGGGACACACCTGGGACACACCTGGACACACCTGGGACACACCTGGGACACACCTGAGCCCCCCTGGACACACCTGGACACACCTGAGCCCCCCTGGACACACCTGAGTGACCCCTGGACCCCCCTGGACACACCTGGACACACCTGGACACACCTGGGACACACCTGGGACACACCTGGGACACACCTGGGACACACCTGGGACACACCTGAGCCCCCCTGGACACACCTGAGTGACCCCTGTACACACCTGGACACACCTGGACACACCTGGGACACACCTGGACACACCTGGGACACACCTGGGACACACCTGGGACACACCTGGACACACCTGGGACACACCTGGGACACACCTGGGACACACCTGGGACACACCTGGACACACCTGGGACACACCTGAACCCCCCTGGACACACCTGAGTGACGCAGCCACACCTGAACCCCCCCCCAAATCCACTCCCGCCCCTCCCCCACCCCCGGGAATCCCGAACTTGGCGTTTTTCCACCCAAACGGCGGCGGGGGGCGGGGCGGGGGGCGGGGCCAGGTGCGGGGGCGGGGCCAGGTGCGGATAAAGCCGCAGGTGCCGCTCGCGCCCCCCGGAGCCGCCATGAGGCCGCCGCAGGTGCCGCCCCTCCCCCACCTGGTGCTGCTGCTGCTGCTGCTGAGCGCGGGAACGGCGGCGGCGCACCTGGGGCAGGTGAGCGCACCTGGGGAACAGCTGGGACAGGTGAGCACAGCTGGGGAACAGCTGGGACAGGTGAGCACAGCTGGGGAACAGCTGGGACAGGTGAGCACAGCTGGGGAACAGCTGGGACAGGTGAGCACAGCTGGGGAACAGCTGGGACAGGTGAGCACAGCTGGGGAACAGCTGGGACAGGTGAGCGCACCTGGGGAACAGCTGGGACAGGTGAGAACAGCTGGGGAACAGCTGGGGCAGGTGAGAACAGCTGGGGAACAGCTGGGACAGGTGAGAGCAGCTGGGGAACAGCTGGGACAGGTGAGCACAGCTGGGACAGGTGAGCGCACCTGGGGAACAGCTGGGGCAGGTGAGAACAGCTGGGACAGGTGAGAACAGCTGGGACAGGTGAGCGCACCTGGGCAGCACCCGGGACAGGTGAGAACAGCTGGGGAACAGCTGGGGCAGGTGAGCACAGCTGGGACAGGTGAGAACAGCTGGGGAACAGCTGGGACAGGTGAGCGCACCTGGGGAACAGCTGGGACAGGTGAGCGCACCTGGGGAACAGCTGGGGCAGGTGAGCGCAGCTGGGGAACAGCTGGGACAGGTGAGCACAGCTGGGGAACAGCTGGGACAGGTGAGCACAGCTGGGGAACAGCTGGGACAGGTGAGCGCACCTGGGGAACAGCTGGGACAGGTGAGAACAGCTGGGGAGTACCTGGGACAGGTGAGCACAGCTGGGGAACAGCTGGGGCAGGTGAGAACACCTGGGGAGTACCTGGGACAGGTGAGCACAGCTGGGACAGGTGAGCGCACCTGGGGAACAGCTGGGACAGGTGAGCGCACCTGGGCAGCACCTGGGACAGGCGAGAACAGCTGGATTTGGGGGGCTCTCACCTGGATTTGGGCTGCCCAGGTGCGTTTTTGGGCTCCCCAGGTGCGTTTTTGGGCTCCCCAGGTGCATTTCGGGCTCCCCAGGTGTGTTTTGGGCTGCCCAGGTGCGTTTTGGGCTGCCCAGGTGCGTTTCGGGCTGCCCAGGTGCATTTTGGGCTGCCCAGGTGTATTTTGGGGCTCCCCAGGTGCGTTTTTGGGCTCCCCCAGGTGCATTTCGGGCTCCCCAGGTGCGTTCGGGCTCCCCAGGTGTGTTTTGGGCTGCCCAGGTGCATTTTGGGTTCCCCAGGTGTATTTTGGGCTCCCCAGGTGTATTTTGGGCTCCCCCAGGTGTGTTTTGGGCTCCCCAGGTGCGTTTGGGCTGCCCAGGTGCATTTTCGGGCTGCCCAGGTGCATTTTGGGCTCCCCAGGTGTGTTTTGGGCTGCCCAGGTGCGTTTTGGGGCTCCCCAGGTGCGTTTTGGGCTCCCCAGGTGTGTTTTGGGCTGCCCAGGTGCGTTTTGGGCTGCCCAGGTGTATTTTGGGCTGCCCCAGGTGCATTTTGGGCTTCCCAGGTGCATTTTGGGCTGCCCAGGTGCATTTTGGGCTGCCCAGGTGTATTTTGGGTTCCCCAGGTGTGTTTCGGGTTCCCCAGGTGTATTTCGGGCTCCCCAGGTGCGTTTTGGGCTCCCCAGGTGCATTTCGGGCTCCCCAGGTGTGTTTTGGGCTGCCCAGGTGCGTTTTTGGGCTGCCCAGGTGCGTTTCGGGCTGCCCAGGTGTATTTTGAGCTCCCCAGGTGCATTTTGGGCTGCCCAGGTGTATTTTGAGCTCCCCAGGTGCGTTTTTGGGCTGCCCAGGTGTATTTCGGGCTGCCCAGGTGCATTTTGGGCTCCCCAGGTGTGTTTTGGGCTGCCCAGGTGCATTTCGGGCTCCCCAGGTGTGTTTTGGGCTGCCCAGGTGCGTTTTTGGGCTGCCCAGGTGTGCTCACCCCTCCCTCCCCCAGCCCCAGGTGAGCCCGGAGTCGCCGCTGGAGCCGAAATCGCCGGCGGGGGATGGGCAGGTGAGTGACGGCCAGGTGGGAGATTTGGGGGGATCCAGGTGTGGAACATCTGGAATTTGGGGATCCAGGTGTCCAGGTGACTCCACACCTGGAATTTGGGGATCCAGGTGACCCCACACCTGGAATTTTGGGGCGTTCCCAGGTAACTCCCACCTGGAAATTTGGGGGATCCAGATGTGGAACACCGGGAATTTAGGGTTTCCCAGGTGACCCCACACCTGGGATTTGGGGATCCAGGTGCTCCAAACCCGGGATTTGGGGGGATCCAGGTGTGGAACATCTGGAATTTGGGGATCCAGGTGTCCAGGTGACTCCACACCTGGATTTTGGGGATCCAGGTGATTCTCACCTGAGATTTGGGAGTTCCCAGGTAACTCCCACCTGGAAATTTGGGGATCCAGATGTGGAACACCTGGAATTTGGGGTTTCCCAAGGTGACCCCACACCTGGAATTTGGGGATCCAGGTGTCCAGGTGACTCCACACCTGGATTTTGGGGATCCAGGTGATTCTCACCTGGGATTTGGGGATCCAGGTGACTCCACACCTGGAATCTGGGCGTTCCCAGGTAACTCACACCTGGGATTTGGGGTTTCCCAGGTGACCCCACACCTGGAATTTGGGGATCCAGGTGATTCTCACCTGTGATTTGGGGGGTTCCCAGGTGACCCCACACTTGGAATTTGGGCGTTCCCAGGTACTTCTCACCTGGGATTCGGGTTCCCAGGTAACTCACACCTGAGATTTTGGGGTTCCCAGGTAACTCACACCTGGGATTTGGGTTCCCAGGTGACCCCACACCTGGGATTTGGGGATCCAGGTGACCCCACACCTGGAATTTGGGTTCCCAGGTAACTCACACCTGAGATTTGGGGGGTTCTCAGGTGACCCCACACCTGGAATTTGGGGATCCAGGTGTTCCTCACCTGGAAATTGGGAGTTCCCAGGTAATTCTCACCTGGGATTTGGGGTTCCCAGGTGATTCTCACCTGGGATTTGGGGTTCCCAGGTAACTCACACCTGGAATTTGGGGATCCAGGTAACTCACACCTGGGATTCGGGGTTCCCAGGTAATTCTCACCTGGGATTCGGGGCTCCCAGGTGACCCCCCTCACCTGAGCCCCCCTCACCTGCAGCGCACCTGGCGCAGCCGCCGGCACAGCCCCCACTTCCCGCTCTGCTCCTTCTGCTGCGGCTGCTGCGGCAACCGCGGCTGCGGCTTCTGCTGCCGCACCTGAGCGCACCTGGGCGCACCTGGGCGCACCTGGGATACACCTGGGAGCACCTGGGAGCACCTGGGATACACCTGAGCGCACCTGGGCGCACCTGGGAGCACCTGGGATACACCTGAGCGCACCTGGGATACACCTGAGCGCACCTGGGCGCACCTGGGAGCACCTGAGATACACCTGGGAGAACCTGAGCACACCTGAGCCTCACCTGAGCACACCAGAGCATCACCTGAGATACACCTGAGCACCTGAGATACACCTGAGAGCACCTGGGCGCACCTGGGAGCACCTGGGGCACCTGAGCGCACCTGAGATACACCTGGGGGCACCTGAGAGCACCTGGGCGCACCTGGGAGCACCTGGGGCACCTGGAAGCACCTTGGCACACCTGAGATACACCTGGGAGCACCTGGGGGCACCTGAGATGCACCTGAACCTCACCTGAGCACACCTGAGCTTCATCTGAGACTCACCTGGGCGCAGCTGAGCACACCTGGGCACACCTGAGCACACCTGAGCTTCATCTGAGACTCACCTGGGCTTAGCTGAGCCTCACCTGAGTTTCATCTGAGGCTCACCTGGGCGCAGCTGAGCACACCTGAGCACACCAGAGCATCACCTGAGATACACCTGAGCGCACCTGAGATACACCTGGGCGCAGCTGAGCACACCTGAGCACACCAGAGCATCACCTGAGATACACCTGAGCGCACCTGAGCACACCTGAGCCCCATCTGAGCGCACCTGAGCCGCACCTGAGCACACCAGAGCATCACCTGAGATACACCTGAGGCACCTGAGATGCACCTGGGAGCACCTGGGGGCACCCTGAGATGCACCTGAACCTCACCTGAGCACACCTGAGCTTCATCTGAGACTCACCTGGGCGCAGCTGAGCACACCTGGGCACACCTGAGCACACCTGAGCTTCATCTGAGACTCACCTGGGCACACCTGAGCACACCTGAGCTTCATCTGAGACTCACCTGGGCGCAGCTGAGCCTCACCTGAGTTTCATCTGAGGCTCACCTGAGCACACCTGAGCACACCTGAGTGCACCTGAGCTTCGTCTGAGACTCACCTGGGCACAGCTGAGCCTCACCTGAGCACACCTGAGCTTCGTCTGAGACTCACCTGGGCACAGCTGAGCTCACCTGAGCTTCATCTGAGACTCACCTGGGCGCAGCTGAGCACACCTGGGTGCACCTGAGCACACCTGAGCACACCTGGGTGCACCTGAGCACACCTGAGCACACCTGAGCACACCTGAGCACACCTGAGCACACCTGAGCTTTGTCTGAGCCTCACCTGGGCACAGCTGAGCCCCACCTGAGCACACCTGAGCCCCCCTGCACACCTGAGCACACCTGAGCACACCTGAGCACACCTGAGCCCCCTGCACACCTGAGCACACCTGGGCACACCTGGGCACACCTGAGCTCACCTGAGCCCCACCTGAGCCCCACCTGGGCACACCTGAGCACACCTGAGCCCCACCTGGGCACACCTGAGCACACCTGAGCACACCTGAGCACACCTGAGCACACCTGAGCCCCTGCACACCTGAGCACACCTGAGCACACCTGAGCCCCTGCACACCTGAGCACACCTGGGCCCCTGCACCTGAGCACACCTGAGCACACCTGAGCACACCTGAGCGCACCTGAGCCCCTCCCCTATTTATTACCTGCCATTAAAGGTGTTTTGTAAAAGCCTCGAGCGGTTCTGGGGGGTCCGGGAGAGTTCGGGGGGCTCAGGTGAGCGGGGGGGGGCGGGGGAGCACAGGTGAGGTTTGGGGGGGCACAGGTGAGGTTTGGGGGATTCAGGTGAGATTTGGGGGTTCCCACCTGGATTTGGGGGGGTCTCACCTGGATTTGGGGGGGTCCCAGGTGAATTTTGTGGGGTCCCAGGTGGATTTTGGGGATCCCCAGGTGGATTTTAAGGGGTCTCAGGTGAATTTGGGGGATTCCAGGTGAAGTTTTGGGAGATTCCAGGTGAGTTCTCAGGAGTCCCAGGTGGATTTTGGGGATTCCCAGGTGAGTTTTGGGGGATCTCAGGTGAATTTTGAGGGATCTCAGGTGGATTTTGGGGGGTCTCAGGTGGATTTTGGGGATTCCCAGGTGAGTTTTGGGGGATCTCAGGTGAATTTTGAGGGATCTCAGGTGGATTTTGGGGAGTCTCAGGTGAAATTTAGGGGGTCCCAGGTGGATTTTGGGGATCCCCAGGTGGATTTTAAGGGGTCTCAGGTGAATTTTGGGGATTCCCAGGTGAGTTTTGAGGGATCTCAGGTGGATTTTGGGAGATCTCAGATTAATTTTGGGGGGTCCCAGGTGGTTTTGGGGATTCTCAGGTGATTTTGAGGTCTCAGGTGGATTTGGGGGGATCTCTGGTGAATTTTGGGGGTCACAGGTGAATTTGGGGGGATTCCAGGTGAGTTTTCAGGGAGTCCCAGGTGGATTTTGGGGAGATCTCAGATTAATTTTGGGGGGTCCCAGGTGGATTTGGGGGGTCCCAGGTGAAGTTTTGGAGGATTCCAGGTGAGTTTTCAGGAGTCCCAGGTGGGTTTTGGGGATTCCCAGGTGGATTTTAAGGGATCTCAGGTGAATTTGGGGGATTCCAGGTGAGTTTTGGGGGATTCCAGGTGAGTTTTAAGGGATCTCAGATAGATTTTGGGGATCTCTGGTGAATTTTGGGAGGTCGCAGGTGAATTTGGGGTGATCTCAGGTGAATTTTGGGGGATCTCAGATTAATTTTGGGGGGTCCCAGGTGGTTTTGGGGGCCTCTCAGGTGAATTTTGGGGGGTTCCCAGGTGAATTTTGGGGGTATCCCAGGTGAATTTTGGGGATCTCAGATTAATTTTGGGGGGTCCCAGGTGGTTTTGGGGATTCCCAGGTGAGTTTTGGGGGGTCTCAGGTGGTTTTTGGGGCCTCTCAGGGTGAATTTTGGGGGTTCCCAGGTGAATTTTGGGGGATCCCAGGTGGATTTTGGGAGATCTCAGATTAATTTTGGGGGGTCCCAGGTGAATTTTGGGGATTCTCAGGTGAGTTTTGAGGGATTTCAGGTGGATTTTGGGGAGATCTCAGTTAAATTTTGGGGGGTCCCAGGTGGATTTGGGGGGTCTCAGGTAAATTTTGTGGGGTCTCAGGTGAATTTTGGGGATTCTCAGGTGAGTTTTGAGGGTTCCCAGGTGGATTTGGGGGTTCCCACGTGAATTTTGGGGAGTTTCAGGTGGTTTTGGGGGGTCCCAGGTGAAATTTTTTCCTCTTTTCATCCCCATTTTTTCCCATTTTCCAGCCCCATTTTTGGGATATTTTTCCTCATTTTTGGGTTTTTTCTCCCATTTTTTTTCTGTTTTTATCTCCATTTCCCACCCCCATTTTTGGGCTATTTTTCCTCATTTTTGGTGTTTTTCATCCCATTTTTTTTTGCTTTTTTCATCCCCATTTTTTCCCATGTCCCACCCCCATTTTTAAGTTATTTTTCCTCATTTTTGGGTATTTCCACCCAATTTTTTCTGGTTTTATTCCCATTTTTCCCCCGTTTCTCACTCCTATTTTTGAGTTACTTTTTCTCATTTTCGGGTGTTTTTCACCCCAATTTTTTTCTGTTTTCCTCCCCATTTTCCCCATTTCCCCCTCCCATTTTTGGGCTATTTTCCCTCATTTTTGGGCATTTCCACCCCATTTTTTTTCTCTTTTTCATCCCCATTTTCCCCCATTTCCCACCCCCATTTTTGGGCCATTTTTCTCATTTTTGGGTGTTTTTCACCCCAATTTTTTCTGGTTTTATCCCCATTTTTCCCATTTTTAAACTTTTTTTTCATCCCCATTTTCCCCATTTCCCCCTCCCATTTTTGGGCTATTTTCCCTCATTTTTGGGCATTTCCACCCCAATTTTTTTCTCTTTTCATCCCCATTTTTCCCCATCTTTTTTCTCTTTTCATCCCCATTTCCCCCATTTCCCACCCCCATTTTTGGGCTATTTTTGCTCATTTTTGGGTCTTTTTCACCCCAATTTTTTCTGGTTTTATCCCCATTTTTTTAACTTTTTTTTCATCCCTATTTTTCCCATTTCCCATCCCCCATTTTTAAGTTATTTTTCACTCATTTTTGGATGTTTTTCACCCCATTTTTTTCTGGTTTTATCCCCATTTTTTTTACTTTTTTTCATCCCTCATTTTTCCCATTTCCCACCCCCATTTTTGGGCCATTTTCCCTCATTTTTGGGTGTTTTTTATCCCATTTCTTTGCTTTTTTCAACCCCATTTCCCCCCATTTCCCACCTCCATTTTTGGGCTAATTTTGCTCATTTTTGGGTGGTTTTCACCCCATTTTTTTCTGGTTTTATCCCCATTTTTTAAACCTTTTTTCATCCCCGTTTTCCCATTTCCCACCCCCATTTTTGGGCCATTTTCCCTCATTTTTGTGTATTTTAATCCCATTTTTTTACTTTTTTTCAACCCCATTTTCCCCCATTTCTCACTCCCATTTTTGGGCTGATTTTCCTCATTTTTGGGCATTTCCACCCCAATTTTTTCCCTGTTTTCCCCCCCAAACCCATCAAGACCCCCCAAATTTCCGAGCCCCCCATGGCCAAAGCCTTTATTGTGGGGGGTTCCCGACCTGGGGACCCCCCGAATTTGGGGGAATTTGGGGGAATTTTGGGGATTTTTGGGATTTTTGGGGGATTTTGGGGTCACTGCTCCCCCTGCCACATGTGGTAGAGCTGGTCCGTCAGGATCCCGGTGTAGGTGACCACGGCCGTGGCGCCCTGCTCGTAGGCGGTTCTGGGGGAAAAAACACAAATTTTGGGAAAAAAACCAAAAATTGTAAGGAAAAACCAAAATTTTGGGGAAAAAACCCCAAAATTCTGGGAAAAAACCCCGAGATTTTTGGGGGAAACTCTGATTTTAGGGGAGAAAATCCCAATTTTGGGTCCCTGCTCGTAGGCGGTTCTGGGGGAAAAAACACAAAAATTTGGGAACAAAAACCCAAAAATTCTGTGAAAAAACCAAAAATTTTGGGAAAAAACCCCAGAATTCTGGGATAAAACCGAGATTTTGGGGGAAAAACTCTGATTTTAGGGGAAAAAATCCCGATTTTGGGTACCTGCTCGTAGGCGGTTCTGGGGGAAAAAACACAAATTTTGGGAAAAAACCCAAAAATTCTGGGAAAAAACCAAAAATTTTGGGAAAAACCCGAAATTTTTGGGGAAAAAACCAGATTTTTCGGGGTGCCGATTTTGGGGTCCCGATTTCGGGGTTCAGGATAATTTTTGGGACTCAGGGATGATTTTTGGGGTTCAGGAATGATTTTTGGGGTGCCTATTTTGGGGTTCGGGGTAATTTTGGGGTACCGATTTTTGGGGTTCCAGGCTGATTTTGGGGTCCCGATTTTTGGGGCTCAGGGATGATTTTTGGGGTGCGGATTTTTGGGGTTCCGGTTTTTGGGGTACCGATTTCGGGGTTCCAGGATGATTTTTGGGGTTCTAGGCTGATTTCGGGGTGCCGATTTTCGAGGTGCCGATTTTTGGGGTTCCAGGCTGATTTTGGGGTCCCGATTTTTGGGGTTCGGGGAGGATTTTTGGGGTGTCGATTTTTGGGGTCCCAATTTTTGGGGTGCCGATTTTGGGGGTGCCGATTTCGGGGTTCAGGGATGATTTTTGGGGTGCCGATTTTTGGGGTTCAGGACAATTTCGGGATGCCGATTTCGGGGTGCCGATTTTGGGGATGGATTGCGGGGTGCGGATTTTTTGGGGGTTCCGATTTCGGGGTTCGGGGATGATTTTCGGGGTTCAGGACAATTTTGGGGTTCCGGTTTTCGGGGTGCCGATTTTGGGGTTCGGGAATGATTTTCGGGGTGCGGATTTTTGGGGTTCGGGACAATTTCGGGGTGCGGATTTTTGGGGTGCGGATTTTTGGGGTCCCAAATTTCGGGGTGCGGATTTTGGGGGTGCCTCACCGGATGCGCTGCTGCGCCTCGGGCAGGCTGAGCCGCTCCAGCAGCCGCGCCCCCGCCGAGCTCACCTGGCCCAGGTAACCCCGGAGCTGCCCCAGCGCCCCCGCGGGGGGAGGGGCGGGCGTGGCCTCGCCTGGGGGAGGGGCGAGAAGGGGGAGGGGCGTCAGATTTGGGGGAATTTGGGGAAAATTTGGGGGGATTTTGGGGTTTTTATGCAGATTTTTGGGGGATTTGGGGGAGGTTTTGGGGAGATTTTTGGGGGATTTTGGGGAGATTTTGGGGGAATTGGGATTTTTTGGGATTTTGGGGAGATTTTGGGATTTTTTGGGATTTTTTTGAGATTTTTTTGGATTTTGGGGGATTTTGGGGAATTTTTGGGGAGATTTTGGGATTTTTTTGGGATTTTTTTGAGATTTTTTTGGATTTTGGGGGATTTTGGGGAATTTTGGGGGATTTGGGGGAGATTTTGGGGAGATTTAGGGACTTTTTTGGGATTTTGGGGGGATTTGGGTGAGATTTTGGGATTTTTTTGGGATTTTGGGGGATTTAGGGGGATTTGGGATTTTTGGGAGATTTGGGGGGATTTCACGGGATTTTGGGGGATTTTGGGGAGATTTTGGGAAGATTTAGGGATTTTTGGGATTTTGGGGGATTTTTTGGGATTTTGGGGGATTTGGGGGAGATTTTGGGGGGGATTTTGGGATTTTGGGGGGATTTTGGGGAAATTTTGGGGCAGACTTTTAGGGGGATTTTGGGGCGGGTTTGGGGGGATTTTTGGGGGATTTTTGGGGTTTGAGGGTGAGATTTGGGGGGATTGGGGTTTTTTTTGGGGAGGATTTTGGGGGATTTTGGGGGGATTTGGGGATTTTTGGGGTGAGATTTTGGGGAATTTAGCGGGAGATTTCCGGCATTTGGTATAAAAATTTGGGGGATTTTGGGATTTGGGGATTAGATTTGGGGGGAATTTTGGGATGAAATTCGGGGGATTTTGGGAGATTTTGGGGTGAAATTTTGGGGGAATTTTGGGGTTTTGGGGGTAAAATTCGGGGGATTTTGGGGTTTGGGATTGAGATTTGGGGGGGGCTCAAGGGGATTTTTGGGATTTTCGGGGGATTTGAGACTTTTTGGGGCGTTTTTGGGGGGAGAGTTTTGGGTTTGGGGGAGATATTTGGGGGAATTTGGGGATGAGATTTTGGGAATTTTGGGGGAATTTTGGGGAATTTTTGGATGAGATTTTGGGGGATTTTGGGATGAGATTTTAGGGGGGATTTTGGGGGGATTTTGGGGAATTTTGGGTTGAGATTTTAGGGGGATTTTGGGGGATTTCGGACGAGATTTTTGGGGGATTTTGGGCGATTTTGGGATGAGATTTTGGGGAATTTTGGGGGGGATTTTGGGGGATTTTGGGGAATTTTTGGATTAGATTTTGGGGGGATTTTGGGGAATTTTGGGATGAGATTTTGGGGGATTTTGGGGGATTTTGGGGAATTTTTAGGATGAGATTTGGGGGATTTTGGGATGAGATTTGGGGAATTTTGGGGGGATTTTGGGGGAATTTTGGGAATTTTAGGATGAGATTTTGGGGGAATTTTGGGGAATTTTGGGGGGATTTTGGGGGGATTTTGGGGGATTTTGGGATGAGATTTGGGGGGATTTGGGGAATTTTTGGATGAGATTTTGGGGGAATTTTGGGGTGAGATTTTGGGAGGATTTTGGGGGATTTTGGGGAAGGTTTTGGTTTTTTTGGGGGGGTTTTGGGAAGGAAATTGGGGGAAATCTCCCCAAAATTGGGGGAATCTCCCCAAAACGAGGGGGAATCTCCCCAATTTTTTGGGGTCTCCCCAGATTTTTGGGGGGTCTCACCCGAGCTCGGCAGCAGCAGCAGCAGCAGCAGCAGCGCCCCCATCCGGCCGGGGGGGGCCCGGCCCATGCTGCTCCTGGAGACCCCAAAAACCCCAAAATTTCAGCGGCTCGTCCCAAAAAAATCCCAGATTTCATCCCAAAAAAATCCCGGGATTTTATTCCAAAAAAATCCGGGATTTTATTCCAAAATTCCGGCATTTTATCCCAAAAAATCCGGGATTTTATCCCCAAAATTTCAAGGATTTTATCCCCAAAATTCAACGTTTCGTCCCAAAAATTCCGGATTTTATCCCAAAAATTCCCAGGATTTTATCCTCAAAATTTCCAGGATTTTATCCCAAAAAATCCGGGATTTTATCCCAGAAATTTCCAGGATTTCATCCCACAAATTCAAAATTTCGTACGAAAAATTCCGGATTTTAACCCAAAAAATTCCAGGATTTTATTCCAAAAAATTCCAGGATTTTATTCCAAAATTCCGGGATTTTATACCAAAAAATCCGGGATTTTATCCCCAAAATTTCCAGGATTTCATCCCACAAATTCAAAATTTCGTACCAAAAATTCCGGATTTTAACCCAAAATTTCCAGGATTTCATCCCAAAAAATTCCAGGATTTTATTCCAAAATTCCGGGATTTCATCCCAAAAAAATCCCGGGATTTTATTCCAAAATTCCGGGATTTTATTCCAAAAAATCCGGGATTTTATTCCAAAATTCCGGCATTTTATCCCAAAAAAATCCGGGATTTTATATCCAAAATTTCCAGGATTTCATCCCAAAAATTCAACATTTCAACCCAAAAAATTCCGGATTTTATCCCAAAAATTCCCAGGATTTTATCCCCAAAATTTCCAGGATTTTATCCCAAAAAATCCGGGATTTTGTCCCAAAAATTTCCAGGATTTTATCCCCAAAATTCAACATTTCATCCCAAAAATTCCGGATTTTAACCCAAAATTTCCAGGATTTTATCCCCAAAATTTCCAAGGATTTTATCCCAAAAAATCCGGGATTTTATCCCCAAAATTTCCAGGATTTCATCCCAAAAATTCAACATTTGGTCCAAAAAAATACGGGATTTTATCCCCAAAAAATTCCGGATTTTATCCCAAAAATTTCCAGGATTTTATCCCAAAATTTCAGCCTCTCGTCCCAAAAAATTAAACGATTCGTCCCAAAAAAATACCGGGATTTTATCCCAAAATTCCGGAATTTTATCTCCAAAAATGCCGGAATTTCATCCTAAAAATTTACAGGACTTTATCCAAAAATTCCAGAATTTTATCCCAAAAATTTCACGAATTTATAGAAAAAAAAAATCCCGGGATTTTATCCCAAAATTCTGGGATTTCATCCTAAAAATTTCAGGATTTTATCCCAAAAAATTCCAAAACCCCCAAAATTCGGAATTTTTCTCTCCCAGTTTTGAGATTTTCCCCCCCCAAAATCGGAATTTTCCCTCCAAAATTTGGATTTTTTTTTCCCCAAAAAATTTGGATTTTCTCCCCAAAATCGGAATTTCCCCCAAAATTCGGATTTTTTTCCCCCCAAAATTCGGGATTTTCTCCCCAAATTCCGAATTTTCCCCCCAAAATTTGGATTTTTCTCCCCAAAGATCGGAATTTTCCCCCCAAATTCGGAATTTTCTCCCAAAATTCGGATTTTTCCCCCCAAAATTCGGATTTTTCTCTCCAAAATTCGAATTTTTCTCCCAAAATTCGGATTTTTCTCCCCAAATTCGAATTTTCCCCCCAAAATTCGCGATTTTCTCCCCCAAATTCCGAATTTTCCCCCAAAATTTGGATTTTCCCCCCAAAATTCGGATTTTTTCTCCCCAAATTCCAAATTTTCCCCCAAAATTCGGATTTTTCTCCCCAAAATTCGGATTTTTTCTCCCCAAAATTGGATTTTTTCTCCCCAAAATTCGGATTTTTCCCCCAAAATTGGATTTTTCTCCCCCAATTTTGGATTTTCTCCCCCAAAATTCGGAATTTTCCTCCCTCCCCCCGCACCCACCGTTGGTCGCGGCCGCTCCCGTCCCCTCCCCCCCCTCGGGCGGTGCCATTTATGGGGGCGGGGGGGGCGGTGCCGGGGAGGGGCGGGGAATTAGGGGAGGGGCAAAGTCCAGAAAAACAGGGTGGGGGAGGGGCGGGGAAAGGGGGAGGGGCCCTGAAACGCCCCCCAAAAAAAAAAAAAAAATTTGGGGGAAAAGTCACCAAAAAAAAATTCCCCAAATTTCTCCCGAAAATTTCCCCCCCCTAAAAAAAACTTCCCCGAATTCAATTCCCGCCAAAATTTTCACCCGAATTCCCGCCAAAAATCCCCCCCCAAATCACCTCAAATTTTGGGGGGAAAAAAATTCTTAAAATTCACCAAAATCCTCCCGGAATTCCCCAAAATTCCCCAAGAATTTTCCCCAAAATTCCCCAAATTTCCCCAAAATTTTCCCCAAAATTCCCCAAAATTCCCCCCAAAATTCCCTTAATTTTTTCCCAAAATTTCCCCAAATTTCCCCCAAATATTCCCCAATTTTTCCCCAAAATTCCCCAAATTTTCCCCAAATTCCCAAATTTCCCCCAAATCCTCCCCAAATTCCCAAAATTAACCGAAATCCCCCCAAAATTTCCTAAAATTCCCCCCCAAAAATCCCAAAATTTTCCCCAAAAATTCCCAAATTTCCCCAAAATTCCCCAAATTTTTTTGGATTTTGGGGGATTTTCAGTCGATTTTGGGGCTTTTCTTGGGGATTTGGGGGATTTTTTTTGGGGAGATTTTTTGGGATTTTTTGTTTTTTTAAAAAATTTTTTGGTCTTTTTATTTCTGAGAGAATTTTGAGATTTTTTGGAGATTTTTGGGGGTTTTTTTGGGTTTTTGGGGGATTTTTTGGGGGATTTTTGGCAGTTTTGGGGGATTTTTTGGGATATTTTGGAAGAATTTTAAAGGATTTTTTGGGATTTTTTTTTATCTTTTGGGGATTTTTGGGGAATTTTTGGACCTTTTGGGATTTTTGGGGCTTTTTGGGGAATTTTTTTGGGGTTTTTTGAGGGATTTTTTTACCGTTTTCACCTTTTTAATTTTGGGTGATTTTTGGGATTATTTTGGGGGGATTTTTTGGGGGATATTTTTCGGGATTTTTGGGATTTTTAAAAGATTTTTTGGGGTTTTTTGGATTTTTTTTGGGATTCGTCGGGATTTTTGGGGGAATTTTTGAGTTTTTTATGTTTTTTTTTGGGGGGGGATTTTAAAATTTTTTTATTTTTATTTTTGGGCATTTTTGGGGGATTTCTTCGGATTTTTTGGGGATTTTTTTGATTTTTAGAGATTTTTTGGGGATTTTTTTGGGTTTTTTTAAAATATTTTGGGGTTTTTTTTCTTTTTTTTTGGGGGGGGATTTTTTGGGTATTTTTTGGGATTTTTTGAGATTTTTGGGGGATTTTTTTTTTTGGGGGGGGAGGGTTTTGGAATTTTTTTTATTTTTTGGGGGGCTTTTTTTGGCTTTTTTTATATTTTTTGGGATTTTTTGGAGAGATTTTTTGGGGATTTTTGGGGGATATTTTTGGGGATTTTTTGGGGATTTTTTGGGGTTTTTGGGGTTTTTTGGGGGGTTTCGGGAAACTTTTTAGAAATTTTGGGGCTTTTTACTTTTTTTTATTTTTGGGATTTTTTGGGGATGTTTTTGCGGGATATTTTTGGGAATTTTGGGGGATTTTTCGGGATTTTTTTATATTTTGGGGATTTTTTGGGGTTTTTTGGGGGGCGGTTTTGGGATTTTTAAAAATTTTTTTAGGGTTTTTTTTGTGGGTTTTTTTTTTGAGGGGGGGTTTTTTTTTGGGATTTTTTTACAATTTTTTTTTATTTTTGGGAATTTTTGGGGGGATTTTTTGGGGATGTTTTTGGCATTTTCTGAGATTTTTTGGGATTTTTTGGGGGCATTTTTTTCGATTTTCTGGAAATTTTTGGGTTTTTTTGGGTTTTTTGGGTTTTTTGGCATTTTTCACGATTTTCCCTCATCCCATCCCCCACCACGCGCTCCTGCGCCCGGCCCACACAAACCCCGCCCGCTATGACGTCACACCCTCACATTGGTCCAACCACCGGAACTTCCGCTCCCTCCTCACGTCACTTCCGCTTCCTGCCCCGCCCACTTCCGCCTTCCCATCACCCCCCGCGGCCGCCGGGCCCGGAGCCCCCAAAAAATCCCAAAAAAATCCCCCAAAATCCCCAAAAATCCCCAAAAAATCCCAAAATTTCCCAAATTTCCCCCCAAAAATCCCCGAATTTTCCCGCCAAATCCCCGAATTTCCCGCCATGACGCTGTTCCACTTCGGGAACTGCTTCGCGCTCGCCTATTTCCCCTATTTCATCACCTACAAGTGCAGCGGCCTGTGAGCCACTGGGGCAAACTGGGACGGACTGGGAGCGACTGGGAGCGACTGGGAGGGGCTGGGAGGGACTGGGATTAAACTGGGATGGACTGGGAGCGACTGGGAGGGGCTGGGAGGGACTGGGAAAGGGTTAAATGGGAGTTTGGGGGTTACTGGTTTGTACTGGTTTGTACTGGGAGGGGTTTTGGGGGTTACTGGGACAAACTGGGACGGACTGGGAGCGACTGGGATGGACTGGGACGGACTGGGAGGGACTGGGAAAGGGTTAAAAGGGAGTTTGAGGGTTACTGGTTTGTACTGGGAGGGAGTTTGGGGGTTACTGGGTTGGACTGGGATGGACTGGGAGGGACTGGGATTAAACTGGGAGGGACTGGGATGGACTGGGAAAGGGTTAAAAAGGGAGTTTGGGGGTTACTGGTTTGTACTGGTTTGTACTGGGAGGGGGTTTGGGGGTTACTGGGACAAACTGGGATGGACTGGGAGGCGACTGGGATGGACTGGGAGGCGACTGGGATTAAACTGGGAGGGGCTGGGAGGGACTGGGAAAGGGTTAAAGGGGGTTTGGGGGTTACTGGTTTGTACTGGTTTGTACTGGGAGGGGTTTGGGGGGGTTACTGGGAGGGACTGGGAGCGACTGGGATTAAACTGGGATGGACTGGGAGGCGACTGGGACGGACTGGGATTAAACTGGAAGGGGCTGCGAGGGACTCCGGAAAGGGTTAAAAGGGGGTTTGGGGGTTACTGGTTTGTACTGGTTTTGTACTGGGAGGGGTTTTGGGGGTTACTGGGACAAACTGGGATGGACTGGGACAGACTGGGATGGACTGGGAGGCGACTGGGAGCGACTGGGTTTAAACTGGGAGGGACTGGGACAAACTGGGAAAGGGTTAAATGGGAGTTTGGGGGTTACTGGTTTGTACTGGTTTGTACTGGTTTTGTACTGGGAGGGGGTTTTGGGGGTTACTGAGACAAACTGGGATGGACTGGGACAGACTGGGATGGACTGGGACAAACTGGGATGGACTGGGACAAACTGGGATGGACTGGGACAAACTGGGAGAGATTCTCGGACACTGGGTAAAGGTTAAAGGGGGTTTGGGGGTTACTGGTTTGTACTGGTTTGTACTGGGAGGAGTTTTGGGGGTTACTGGGACAAACTGGGGAGCCGACTGGGATTAAACTGGGAGGGGCTGGGAGGGACTGGGAAAGGGTTAAAGGGGGTTTGGGGGTTACTGGTTTGTACTGGTTTTGTACTGGGAGGGGTTTGTGGGTTACTGGGACAAACTGGGACGGACTGGGAGCGACTGGGATTAAACTGGGATGGACTGGGAGCGACTGGGACGGACTGGGATTAAACTGGAAGGGGCTGCGAGGGACTGGGAAAGGGTTAAAGGGGGTTTGGGGGTTACTGGTTTGTACTGGTTTGTACTGGGAGGGGTTTGTGGGTTACTGGGACAAACTGGGACGGACTGGGAGCGACTGGGATTAAACTGGGATGGACTGGGAGGGACTGGGATGGACTGGGAGGCGACTGGGAGGGACTGGGAGCGACTGGGAGGGACTGGGATGGACTGGGATTAAACTGGGAGGGACTGGGACAAACTGGGAAAGGGTTAAAAGGGAGTTTGGGGGTTACTGGTTTGTACTGGTTTGTACTGGGAGGGGTTTTGGGGGTTACTGGGACAAACTGGGATTAAATTGGGAGGGACTGGGAAAGGGTTAAAAGGGGATTTGGGTGTTACTGGTTTATACTGGTCCATACTGGTCCATATTGGCCTATACTGGTCCATACTGGTCCATACTGGTCCGTACTGGTCTCCCAGGTCCCGAGTACAGCGCCGTTCTGGCGCTGCGTCCAGGCCGAGCCACCTACGTACTGGTGCAACTGGGAAAGGTGGGGGAGCAACTGGGAGCTACTGGGAGCGACTGGGAGGGAACTGGGACAAACTGGGAGGGACTGGGAGGGACTGGGAGGGACTGGGAGGGACTGGGAGGGAACTGGGAGGGACTGGGAGGGAACTGGGACAAACTGGGAGCGACTGGGAGGGACTGGGAGGGAACTGGGAGGGACTGGGAGGGACTGGGACAAACTGGGAGGGGACTGAGAGGGACTGGGTTATACTGGTTTGAACTGGGAGGGACTGGGATAAACTGGGAGGAACTGGTCTGAATGGTCTGAACTGGTCTGAACAGGTATGGACTGGTTTGGACTGGGATGGACTGGGTTATACTGGTTTATACTGGTCCATACTGGTCCATACTGGTCTATACTGGTTTATACTGGTTTATACTGGTCCACAGTGGTTTATACTGGTTTATACCGGTCCATACTGGTCCGCACTGGTCTGTACTGGTTTATACTGGTTTATACTGGTCCATACTGGTCCATACCGGCCCATACTGGTTTATACTGGTCTATACTGGTTTATACTGGTTTGTACTGGCCCATACTGGTCCATACTGGTCCGTACTGGTCCATACTGGTCCATACTGGTCCATACTGGTCCATACTCGTTTATACCGGTCGGCACTGGTCTATGCTGGTCTGTACTGGTTTATACTGGTCTATACTGGTTTATACTGGTCCGTACTGGTCCATACTGGTTTATACTGGTCCGTATTGGTCTATACTGGCCCATACTGGTCCATACTGGCCCATACTGATCTGCACTGGTCCATACTGGTCCGTACTGATCCGTACTGGTCCGTACTGATCCGTACTGGTCCATACTGGTTTATACTGGTCCGCACTGGTCCATACTGGTCCGTACTGGTTTATACTGGTCCGTACTGGTCCGCACTGGTCCGTACTGGTCCATACTGATCCGCACTGATCCATACTGGTCCATACTGGTCCATGCTGGTCCATGCTGGTTTGCACTGGTCCATACTGGTCCATACTGGTCCATACTGGTCCATACTGGTCCCGTACTGGTCCGTACTGGTCATTACTGGTCCGTACTGGTCCATACTGGTCTGTACTGGTCCGTACTGGTCCATACTGGTCCGTACTGGTCCATACTGGCCCATACTGATCCGTACTGGTTTATACTGGCCCATACTGGTCCGTACTGGTCCATACTGGTCCGTACTGGTCCGTACTGGCGGGCACTGACCGCCCCTCCCCCAGATGCTGTTTTTGGCCACGTTCTTCCCGACCTGGGAGGGTCCCTCGGGCGGCTTCGACCTGGTGGGGGTGAGTGACCCCAAAACATCCCATAATACCCAAAAAACATCCCATAATACCCCGAAATTCATCCCAAAATATCCCAAAAATATCCCCCAACAAATCCCAAAAACATCCCATAATATCCCAAATTGTCATCCCAGAATATCCCAAAAAACATCCCATAATATCCAAAAAAAATCCCAAAAATTATCCCAAAAATATTCCAAAAACATCCCATAATATCCAAAAAAAATCCCAAAAATTATCCCAAAAATATTCCAAAAACATCCCATAATATCCAAAAAAAATCCCAAAAATTATCCCAAAAACATCCCAAAAACATCCCATAATATCCAAAAAAAATCCCAAAAATTATCCCAAAAACATCCCAAAAACATCCCATAATATCCAAAAAAAATCCCAAAAATTATCCCAAAAACATCCCAAAAACATCCCATAATATCCCAAAAAACATCCCATAATACCCTGAACACATCCCATAATACCCCAAAATTCATCCCAAAATGTCCCAAAATTCACCCCAAAAAAATCCGAAAAATGATCCCAAAATATCCCAAAACATCCCATAATATCCCAAAAAATATCCCAAAAATATTCCAAAAATGATCCTAAAAATATCCCAAAACATCCCATAATATCCCAAAAAATATCCCAAAAATATTCCAAAAATGATCCTGAAAATATCCCAAAACATCCCATAATATCCCCCAAATTATCCCAAAAATATCCCAAAAATTATCCCAAAAATGATCCTAAAAATATCCCAGAACATCCCATAATATCCCAAAAAAATCCCAAAAATTATCCCAAAAATATCCCAAAAACATCCCATAATGCCCCAAAAACATCCCATAATGCCCCAAAAACATCCCATAATACCCCAAAACTCATCCCAAAAATATCCCAAAAATGATCCTAAAAATATGCCAAAAATACCCCCCAAAAATATCCCAAACACATCCCATAATATCCAAAAAAAATCCCAAATATTATCCCAAAAATAATTCAAAATTATCCCCAAAACATCCCATAATGCCCCAAACACATCCCATAATATCCCAAGGATCCCATAATATCCCAAACACATCTCATAATACCCCGAAATGTCATCCCATAATATCCCCAAAATTCACCCCAAAATTGTCCCAAAATGATCCTAAAAATACCCCAAAAACATCCCATAATACTCCAAAACTCGTCCCAAAAATATCCCAAAAATGATCCTAAAAACATCCCATAATATCCCAAAATATCCCAAAAAAATCCCAAAAATATCCCAAAAATGATCCTAAAAAACATCCCATAATACCCCAAAGGTCATCCCAGAATATCCTAAAATTACCCCAAAAGCATCCCATAATATCCCAAAAAAATATCCCAAAAATTATCCCAAAAATGATCCTAAAAATATCCCAAACATCCCAAAATATCCCAAAAATTATCCCAAAATTATCCCAAAAAATATCCCCCAGAAATATCCCCAAAGCATCCCATAATATCCAAAAAATCCCAAAAATTATCCCAAAAATATCCCCCAAAAACATCCCATAATACCTCAAAATTCACCCCAAAAATACCCCAAAAATATCCCAAAATTATCCTAAAAATATCCCAAAACATCCCATAATATCCCCAAAATTATCCCATCATGTTCCCCAAATTTATCCCAAAATTATCCCAAAAATGATCCTAAAAATATCTCCAAAAACATCCCAGAATATCCCAAAAAGTCCCATAATACCCCAAAAATTATCCCAAAATATCCCAAAATATCTCAAAATATCCCAAAAATTATCCCAAAAATTATCACAAAAATATTCCAAAATATCCCAAAAATATCCCAAAAATTATCACAAAGTTAATTCAAAATTATCCCCAACACATCCCATAATATCCCAAATATCATCCCAGAATATCCCAAAATTCACCCCGAAAACATCCCATAATATCCCCCAAATTATCCCAAAATTATCCCAAAAATGATTCTAAAAAATTCCAAACATCCCATAATATCAAAAAAATCCCAAAAATTATCCCAAAATGAATTCAAAATGATCCCCAAAACATCCCATAATATCCCCCAAATTATCCCAAAATTATCCCAAAAATGATTCTAAAAAATTCCAAACATCCCATAATATCAAAAAAATCCCAAAAATTATCCCAAAATTAATTCAAAATTATCCCCAAAACATCCCATAATATCCCCCAAATTATCCCAAAAATATCCCAAAAATATCCCAAAAATATCCCAAAAATTGTTCCAAAATTAATTCAAATGATCCCCAAAACATCCCATAATATCCCAGACAATATCCCAGAATTATCCCAAAATTCACCCCAAAAACATCCCATAATATCCCCCAAAAAATCCCAAAACCATCCCATAATACCCCACAATTCACCCCAAAAATATCCCAAAGATTATCCAAAAAATGTCCCGAAATATCCAGAAATATCCCAAAAATATCCCAAAAATACCCCAAAAATGATCCCAAATTCACCCCAAAATTATCCCAAATTATCTCAAAATATTCCAAATTATCCCAAATTTATCCCAAACTATCCCAAAATTATCCTGAATTCACCCCAAAATTATCTCAAACTATCCCAAAATTATCCTGAATTTATCCCAAATTGATCCTAAATTATCCCAAATTATCCCAAATTTACCCCAAGTTTACCCTAAATTTTTCCCAAATTTATCCCGAATTTATTTCAATTTTGTCCCAAATTTGTCCCAAAATTATCTCAAAACTATCCCAAATTTATCCCAAATGTTCCCAAATTTTTCCCAAATTTATCCCAAATTTATCCCGAATTTATTCCAGATTTATCCCAAATATATCTTGAATTTATTTCAAGTTTATCCCAAATTTTCTGGATTTTTCCCTTTTTCCCCGTTTTTCTCCCCAGGAGTTCCTGCGGGCCACGGTGGGTGTGGCCAGTCTTGGGGGGGCTCCAAATCACCCCAAATTTCCCTCAAAATCCCCCAAAATTTCTCCCCAAATCTCCCATTTTTTTTCCAGATTTTTCCCAAAATTTTTCCCAATTTTTTCCCAAAATTTTTCCCTTTTTTTTGCAGTTTCTCCCCATTTTTTCCCCGTTTTTTCCCCATTTTTCCCCATTTTCCCCCCGTTTTTTTCCCCGTTTTTTCCCCCGTTTTTTCCCGGTTTTTTCCCCGTTTTTTTTCCCATTTTCCCCCAGTTTTTTCCCCGTTTCTTCCCCATTTTTCCCCATTTTCCCCCAATTTTTCCCCATTTTTTCACCATTTTTCCCTCCCAAAATCCCAAATTTTCCCTGGTTTTTTTCCCATTTTCCCCCCGTTTTTTTCCCCGTTTTTCCCCGTTTTTTCCCCGTTTTTTCCCATTTTCCCCCCTTTTTCCCCGTTTTTTCCCATTTTCCCCCGTTTTTTCCCCCGTTTTTCCCCAATTTTTCCCCATTTTGCCCCGTTTTTCCGTTTTTTCCCCGTTTTTTCCCCGTTTTTTTCCCAATTTTCCCCATTTTCCCCCCGTTTTTTCCCCGTTTCTTCCACATTTTTTTCCCCACTTCCCCCAATTTTCCCCCACCCCCCAAACCCCCAATTTTTGATTTTTCCCGTTTTCCCCGTTTTTCTCCCCAGGAGTTCCTGCGGGCCACGGTGGGTGTGGCCAGTCTGGGGGAGCTTCTCCAAATCTCCCCAAATTTCCCTCAAAATCCCCCAAAATTTCTCCCCAAATCTCCCAATTTTTTTCCATATTTTTCCCAAAATTTTTCCCAATTTTTTCCCAAAATTTTTCCCTTTTTTTTGCAATTTCTCCCCATTTTTTCCCCGTTTTTTCCCCATTTTTCCCCCTTTTTCCCCGTTTTTTCCCCGTTTTTTCCCGTTTTTTCCCGGTTTTTTCCCCGTTTTTTTTCCCATTTTCCCCCAGTTTTTTTCCCCGTTTCTTCCCCATTTTTCCCCATTTTCCCCCAATTTTTCCCCATTTTTTCCCCATTTTTCCCTCCTAAAATCCCAAATTTCCCCCGTTTCTTCCCGCATTTTTTCCCCATTTTTTCTCCATTTTCCCCCAAGTTATTTCCCTCTTTTTCCCATTTTTTCCCCATTTTTCCCTCCCAAAATCCCAAATTTTCCCGTTTTTTCCCCAATTTTTCCCCATTTTCCCCCCGTTTTTTTCCCCGTTTTTTCCCCAATTTTTCCCCATTTTCCCCCGTTTTTCCCGTTTTCCCCATTTTCCCCCGTTTTTTCCGGTTTTTCCCGTTTTTTTCCCATTTTCCCCCGTTTTTCTCCCGTTTTTTCCCATTTTCCCCGTTTTTTCCCCGTTTTTCCCCAATTTTTCCCCCATTTTGCCCCGTTTTTTTCCGTTTTTCCCGTTTTTCCCGTTTTTCCCAATTTTTCCCATTTTCCCCCCGTTTTTTCCCCATTTCTTCCCCATTTTTTCCCCATTTCCTCCCAATTTTCCCCCACCCCCCAAACCCCCAATTTTTGATTTTTCCCGTTTTCCCCGTTTTTCTCCCCAGGAGTTCCTGCGGGCCACGGTGGACGCCGCTGACCTGGGGGGGCTGCAGCTGGCGCTGGGCCGGGGCGGGGGGAGGGGCGAGCTGCGGATCCTGGTGGCCGCTCTGGGCTGGGCCAGCGCCGAGCTGCTCACGGCCAGGTGAGGAGCCCGAATTTGGGAATTTTGGGAAATTTTGGGAAATTTTAGTAATTTTTTTTGGAATTTTTTGGGATTTTTTAGGGATTTTTGGGGATTTTTTAGGCATTTTTGGGGATTTTTTAGGGATTTTTTAGGGATTTTTTAGGGGTTTTTAAGGAATTTTTAGGGATTTTTTTAAAGATTTTTAGGGATTTTTGGGGGATTTTTAGGGATTTTTAGGGGATATTTTAGGATTTCTAGGGATTTTTTGGGGATTTTTTGGGATTTTTAGGGAATTTTTAGACATTTTTTAGGGATTTTTAAGAATTTTTTTTTTATTTTTTTAGGGATTTTTTGGGATTTTTTTAGGGATTTTAAGTAATTTTTTAAAGAATTTTTTGGGATTTTTTAGGGATTTTTAAGGATTTTTTGGGGATTTTTTAGGGGTTTTTTGGGATTTTTTAGGGATTTTTTGGGGATTTTTTGGGGGTTTTAGGGATTTTTAGGGATTTTATAAGGAGTTTTTAGGGATTTTTTAGGGATTTTTGGGGATTTTTTGGGGATTTTTTGGGATTTTTTCGGGATTTTTTGGGGTTTTTTTAGGGATTTTTAGGGGATTTTTTAGGGATTTTTTGGGGATTTTTTGGGATTTTTTGGGGATTTTTGGAGATTTTTTTAGGGATTTTTTAGGGATTTTTTGGGAATTCTTAGGGTATTTTTTTGGGATTTTTTTTGGATTTTTAGGGATTTTTTGGGGATTTTTTAGGGATTTTTTGGGGATTTTTTTAGGGATTTTGTAGGGATTTTTTTAGAGACTTTTGGGTATTTTTTAGGGATTTGTTAGGGATTTTTGGGGATTTTTTAGGGATTTTTTGGGATTTTTTTAGGGATTTTTTGGGGATTTTTTTGGGGTTTTTTAGGGATTTTTACAGATTTTTTTGGGGATTTTTAGGGAATTTTGGGGTGAATTTGGGTGAATTTTGGGGAATTTTTGGGTGAAATTTAGATTGAATTTTGGGGTGAATTTTGGGGTGAATTTTTGGGGTGAATTTGGGTGAATTTTTGGGGTGAGTTTTGGGAAATTTTTGGGTGAATTTTGGCTGAATTTTTGGGAATTTTTGGGGTGAAGTTTTGAGGTGGATTTTGAGGGTTTTAAGTGAATTTTGGGTGAATTTTGGGGAATTTTTGGCGTGAATTTTGGGTGAATTTTTTGGGTGAATTTTGGGAATTTTTGGCTGAATTTTGGGAAATTTTTTTGGGTGATATTTTGGGATGAATTTTTGGGTGAATTTTGGGTGAACTTTGGGGAATTTTTGGGTGAATTTTAGGTGTGAATTTTGGGTGAATTTTTGGGTGAATTTTAGGTGAATTTTGGGTGAATTTTTAGGTGAATTTTTTGATTTTTAGGTGAGTGCAGGGTGGATTTTTGGGGAATTTTTGGGTGAATTTTGGGTGAATTTTGTGTGAATTTTGGGAATTTTGGGGTGAATTTTTGGGTGAATTTTGGGAGTTTTTGGGTGAATTTGGGGAATTTTTGGGGTGAATTTTGGTGAATTTTTGGGATGAATTTGGGTGAATTTTTGGGTGAATTTTGGGGTGGATTTTTTGGGTGAATTTTGGGGTGGATTTTTTGGGTGGAATTTTTGGGTGAATTTTGGGAATTTTTGGGTGAATTTTGGGTGATTTTTGAGTGAATTTTGGGAAATTTTTGGGGTGGATTTTGGGTATTTTTGGAGATTGAATTTTGGTTGAATTTTGTGTGAATTTTGGCAATTTTTGGGTGATTTTTGAGTGAATTTTAGAGGAAATTTTGGGTCAATTTTGGGAATTTTGGGTGAATTTTTGGGTGATTTTTGGAGTGAATTTTGGGAATTTTTGGGGTGAATTTTTGGGAAAATTTTTTGGGTGAATTTTGGGAAATTTTTGGGGTGAAGTTTTGAGGTGGATTTTGGGGTTTTTGAGTGAATTTTGTAAGATTGAATTTTTGGGTGAATTTGGGGTGATTTTTGGGTGAATTTTTAGGGTGAATTTTGGGGTGGATTTTGGGGTGAATTTTTGGCAATTTTTGGGGTGGATTTTTGGGAATTTTTGGGTGAATTTTTGGGTGAATTTTTGGGTGAATTTTGGGGGTGAATTTTGGGTGAATTTTGGGTGAATTTTGGGGTGAATTTTTTGGGTGAATTTTTTGGATGAATTTTTTGTATTTTTGGGTGAATTTTTGGGTGAATTTTTGGGTGAATTTTGGGAATTTTTTGGGTGAATTTTTGGGTGAATTTTTTGGGTGAATTTTGATGAATTTTTGGGTGAATTTTTGGGTGAATTTTGTGAATTTTGGCAATTTTAGGGTTGGATTTTTGGCAATTTTTGGGTGAATTTTTGGGTGAATTTTGATGAATTTTTGGGTGAATTTTTGGGTGAATTTTGTGAATTTTGGCAATTTTTGGGTTGGATTTTTGGCAATTTTTGGGTGAATTTTTGGGTGAATTTTTGGGTGAATTTTTGGGGTGAATTTTGGGTGAATTTTTGGTGAATTTTTGGGGTGAATTTTTTGGCTTTTTGGGTGAATTTTGGGAATTTTTGGGTGAAATTTTTGGGTGAATTTTGGGAATTTTTTGGGGTGAATTTTTGGGGTGAATTTTTTGGATGAATTTTTTGGATGAATTTTTTGTATTTTTGGGTGAATTTTGGGTGAATTTTTGGGTGATTTTTGAGTGAATTTTGGCAATTTTTGGGGTGAATTTTTGGGTGAATTTCGGGAATTTTTGGGTGAATTTTTTGGGTGAATTTCTTGTATTTTTGGGTGAATTTTTGGGTGAATATTGGCAATTTTTGGGATGAATTTCGGTGAATTTTTGGGTGAATTTTGGGTGAGTTTTGGGGCTCCCTGACCCCGCCCCCTCACCTGGCCAGGTGTGTCCCGCTCTGGGTGGGCGCGCGGGGGGTGGAGTTCGACTGGAGGCACCTGCAGATGGGGCTGGACTCCAACATCAGCCTGGTGAGACTGGGAGCACTGGGACGGACTGGGAGGGACTGGGAGGGACTGGGAGGGACTGGGATCAAACTGGGAGGAACTGGGATCAAACTGGGATGGACTGGGGGGGACTGGGATAAACTGGGAGGGACTGGGATGGGACTGGGAGGGATTGGGAGGGTCTGGGATTAACTGGGAGGGACTGGGAGGGACTGGGATAAACTGGGATGGACTGGGATCAAACTGGGAGAGGACTGGGATCAAACTGGGATGGACTGAGGGCACTGGGATAAACTGGGAGGGACTGGGACAACCTGGGAAAGGGTTAAATGGGAGTTTGGGGGTTACTGGTTTGTACTGGTTTATACTGGGAGGGGTTTTGGGGGTTACTGGGACAAACTGGGATGGACTGGGAGCGACTGGGAGTGATTGGGAGGGTCTGGGATGGACTGGGATCAAACTGGGATGGACTGGGATCAAACTGGGATGGACTGGGGGGGACTGGGAGGGAACTGAGAGGGACTGGGATACAAACTGGGATGGACTGGGGGGACTGGGGAGGGAACTGAGAGGGACTGGGATAAACTGGGATGGACTGGGATCAAACTGGGAGGAACTGGGATCAAACTGGGATGGACTGGGGGACTGGGATAAACTGGGAGGGACTGGGAGGGACTGGGGAAAGGGTTAAATGGGAGTTTGGGGGGTTACTGGTTTGTACTGGTTTATACTGGGAGGGGTTTTGGGGGTTACTGGGACAAACTGGGATGGACTGGGAGGCGACTGGGAGTGATTGGGAGGGTCTGGGATGGACTGGGATCAAACTGGGATGGACTGGGATCAAACTGGGATGGACTGGGGGGGGACTGGGAGGGAACTGGGAGGGACTGGGATAAACTGGGATGGACTGGGATCAAACTGGGAGGAACTGGGATGGGACTGGGAGGGACTGGGAGGGTCTGGGATTAACTGGGAGGGGACTGGGAGGGGACTGGGAGGGGCCTGGGACAGACTGGGAGGAACTGGGAGGGACTGGGATGGACTGGGATCAAACTGGGATGGACTGGGAGGGAACTGGGATGGACTGGGAGAGGATTTGGGGTTACTGGTTTATACTGGTCCATATTGGTCCATACTGGTCCTGTACCCCGGTTTATACTGGTTTATACTGGTCTGTACCAGTTTATGCTGAGTCCATACTGGTCCGTACTGGTCCATACTGGTCCGTACCAGTTTATACTGGTTTTATACTGGTCTGTACCAGTTTATGCTGGTCCATACTGGCCCATACTGCTCCATACTGGTCCATACTGGTCCATACTGATCCGTACTAGTCCATACTGGTCCATACAGGTCTGTACTGGTCTGTACTGGTCCATACTGGTCCATACTGATCCATACTGGTCCGTACTGGTCCATACTGGTCGATACTGGTCCATACCGGTCCGTACTGGTCTATACTGGTCCATACTCGGTCCATACTGGTTCCCATACCGGGTCCGTACTGGTCCGCACTGGTCCATACTGGTCCGTGCTGGTTTTATGCTGGTCCATACTGGCCCATTACTGCTCACACTGGTCGTACTGGTCCACTACCGGTCTGTACACTTGTCATCTGATACCCTGGCCCGTACCCGGTTTATACTGGTTTATACTGGTCCGCATTGGTCCATACTGGTCCGTACTGGTCCATACTGGTCCGTACTGGTCCGTACTGGTCCATACCGGTCCGCATACTGGTCCATACTGGTCCGTACTGGTCGGGCACTCGGTCCGATACTGGTCCATACCGGTCCGCATTGCTGGTCCGTACTCGGTCCATACTGGTCCATACTGGTCCATACTGGTCCGTACTGGTCCGCATTTCGGTCCGTACTGGTCCATACTGGCCCATACTGGTCCATACTGGTCCATACTGGTCCATACTGATCCCGTATTGGTCCATACCGGTCCGTACTGGTCTGTACTGGTCTGTACTCATCCGTACTGGTCCGTACTGGTCCATACTGGTCCGTACTGGTCCGCATTACTGGTCCGTACTGGTCCGTACTGGTCCGTACTGGTCCCCAGGTGCTGCGACGCGTCGCAGCCGCCCAGCTCCTTTGGGCCTCGAGCGCCACGACCTCCCCCTGCGGCTGCCCCTGGGGGGGCTCCTGGTGGCCGCTGACCTCACGAGGGAGTTCCTGATTGGGTGAGAAAAGGGGCGGGGGCTGGAATGGGGGTTCCTGATTGGGTGAGAAAAGGGGCGGGGCTGGAATGGGGAACCTGATTGGGTGAGAAAGGGGGCCGGGGCGAATGGGGGTTCCTGATTGGGTGAGAAAAGGGGGCGGGGCTGGAATGGGGGAACCTGATTGGGTGAGAAAAGGGGCGGGGCCGGAATGGGGGAACCTGATTGGGTGAGAAAAGGGGCGGGGCCGAATGGGGGTTCCTGATTGGGTGAGAAAAGGGGCGGGGCTTGAACGGGGGCTCCTGATTGGGTGAGAAAAGGGGCAGGGGCTTAGATGGGATCCTGGTTGGGTGAGAGAGGGGCCGGAATGGGGGTTCCTGATTGGGTGAGAAAAGGGGCGTGACCTGAGGGGGTTCCCAATTGGGTGAGACCGAGGGGGGGCGTGGCCTGAGGCAATTCCTGATTGGCTAATGAGGGGGGCGTGGCCTGGAGGGATTCTGATTGGAGTAGCGAAGTGACCTAAACCCGGCCGTGGGGGGGGGGGGGGGCGGGATATTTCAATGGGGGCGTGGCCCAGGTGAGGCCTCACCTGCTGTGCTCTCCCCGCAGGTGGGCGGGGCAGGTGCTGGGCCTGGGCCCCTGGGGGGCGCTGGGGCTGCGGGCGCTGGGGGCGGCGGCGCTGGGGCTGGGGGCGCTGCGGCTGCTGGTGCCGCTGCTGCCGCCGCCCTGAGCCCACCTGGGCACACCTGAACGGACATTGATACACCTGGATGGACACGGACACACCTGGATGGACACTGACACACCTGGATCAGTCACCTGTGCGTTTATTGGGCGGGGCTGGGGGCGCTGCGGCTGCTGGTGCCGCTGCTGCCGCCGCCCTGAGCACACCTGGGCACACCTGGACACACCTGAGATCACCTGGATACACCTGGATACACCTGGATGGACATTGACACACCTGGATGGACACGGACACACCTGGATGGACATGGACACACCTGGAGGGAGTCACCTGTCGTGCGTTTATCGGGCGGGGCTGGGGGCTCTGAGATTGCCCTGAGCTCACCTGGGCACACCTGAGATCACCTGGGCACACCTGGATGGACACTGACACACCTGGATGGACATGGACACACCTGGATGGACACTGACACACCTGGACTGGTCACCTGTCGTTTATTGTGGGGGCTGGGGGCTAGGCTGCTGGTGCCGCTGCTGCCGCCGCCCTGAGCCCACCTGGGCACACCTGGGCACACCTGGACGGACATTGATACACCTGGATACACCTGGACGGACATTGATACACCTGGATGGACATGGACACACCTGGATGGACACTGACACACCTGGATGGACATTGACACACCTGGATCAGTCACCTGTCGTTTTATCGGTAGGGGGCTGGGGGGCTCTGAGATTGCCCTGAGCTCACCTGGGCACACCTGGGCACACCTGGATACACCTGGATGGACACTGACACACCTGGATGGACATTGACACACCTGAGGGAGTCACCTGTGCGTTTATTGGGTGTGCCCAGGTGTGCTGGCGCCACTCCAGTCCCACCCTGACCTCACCTGAGTACACCTGGAGGCACCTGGATGGACATTGACACACCTGGGGGAGTCACCTGTGCATTTATTGGGTGTGCCCAGGTGTGCTGGTGCCACTGCAGTCCCTACCTGAGCACACCTGGACGCACCTGAGCACACCTGGATGGACAGGGACACACCTGGATGGACACTGACACACCTGGACACACCTGAGGGAGTCACCTGTGCATTTGTTGGGTGTGGCCCAGGTGTGTGGCTGAGCCCCAGGTGTGCTGGTGTCCCTCCTGCCCCCCCAAGCTCACCTGGGCACACCTGGGCACACCTGGATGGGCGTGGCCACACCTGGAGGAGTCACCTGCGCATTACTCGGGGGCACAGGTGTGCAGTGGGCGTGGCCCAGGTGTGCTGTGCTCCTGCTGCCCTCGCCCTGAGCTCACCTGGGCACACCTGAGCACACCTGAGCTTCATCTGAGCACACCTGGGCACACCTGGGCTCACCTGGGGACACCTGAGCTCACCTGGGCACACCTGAGCACACCTGGGCACACCTGGGCACACCTGGGCACACCTGAGATTCATCTGAACCTCACCTGAGCACACCTGGGCACACCTGAGCACACCTGAGCACACCTGGGCACACCTGAGCTTCATCTGAGCCTCACCTGAGCACACCTGAGCACACCTGGGCACACCTGGGCCTTTATTTGAAAGGTTTGGAGGGGCAGGAATCGACTCCAGGTGTGTTGGGGAGGGGCTCAGGTGTGTCCCAGGTATCCAGGGGTGTCCCAGGTGTGTCCCAGGTGTCCAGGTGAGTCCCAGGTGTGTCCCAGGTGTGTCCCAGGTGTCCAGGTGAGCTCCCAGGTGTGCAAGGAGGGTCCCAGGTGTGCGGTGGGCGTGGCCCAGGTGTGCGGTGGGCGTGGCCCAGGTGTGCCAGGGGGGTCCTGCCGTCGCTCCTCCCCCTCCCCGCCCCCACCTGAGCAATAAACGCACCTGGACACACCTGGAGGAGTCACCTGTGCCTTTATTTGGGGGGGGGGATGGGAGGGGGGAGGGGGGGATGGAATCCAGGTGGGCGGGGAGGGGCTCAGGTGAGCCCCAGGTGCCCGAGGAGAGTCCGAGGGGGGTCCCAGGTGAGTCCCAGGTGTGCAGTGAAGGTCTCAGGTGAGTCTCAGGTGGATCCCAGGTGGGTCCCAGGTGTTTAGGGTGGAGTCCCAGGTGAGTTCCAGGTGTTCTGGGGGGTCCCCAGGTGTTCAGGGAGGGGTCTCAGGTGGGTCCCAGGTGTTCTTGGGGGTCCCAGGTGAGTTCCAGGTGTTCTGGGGGGGTCCCAGGTGAGTCCCAGGTGGGTCCCAGGTGTTCAGGGAGGATCCCAAGTGAGTTCCAGGTGTTCTTGGGGATCCCAGGTGGGTCCCAGGTGTTCAGGAGTGTCCAGGTGGGTCCCAGGTGGGTCCCAGGTGAGTCTCAGAGTGTGCAGTGAAGGTCTCAGGTGAGTCCCAGGTGTTCTTGGGGGATCCCAGGTGAGTCTCAGGTATCCAGTGAAGGTCTCAGGTGGGTCCCAGGTGTTCTTGGGGATCCCAGGTGAGTCTCAGGTGGGTTCCAGGTGAGCCCCAGGTGTCCAAGGGGGTCCCAGGTGAGCTCCAGGTGTGCAGTGAAGGTCTCAGGTGAGTCTCAGGTGTTCAGGAAAGGTCCCAGGTGAGTCCCAGGTGTTCTGGGTGGGTCCCAGGTGTTCAGGGAGTGTCGGGTGGGTCCCAGGTGTGAGCTCCAGGTGAAGTGAGGGAGGGGCTCAGGTGAGTCCCAGGTATCCAAGGGGGTCCCAGGTGGAGTCCCAGGTGGGTCCCAGGTGGGTCCCAGGTGTCCAGGTGGGTCCCCAGGTGAGTCTCAGGTATCCAGTGAAGGGGTCTCAGGTGGGTCCCAGGTGTTCTGGGAGGAGTCTCAGGTGAGTCCCAGGTGGGTCCCAGGTGTTCAAGAGGAGTCCTAGGTGAGTCTCAGGTGTCCAAGGGGGGTCCCAGGTGAGCTCCAGGTGTGCGGGGAGGGGCTCAGGTGAGTCCCAGGTGAGTCTCAGGTGTTCAAGAAAGGTCCCAGGTGGGTCTCAGGTGGGTCCCAGGTGTTCAGGGAGGGTCAGAGTGGGTCCCAGGTGAGATCCAGAGTGTCCAAGGAGGGTCCCAGGTGTCCAAGGGGGTTTCAGGTGAGTTCAGGTATCCAAGGAGGGTCCCAAGGTGTGCCCCAGGTGTTCAGGAAAGGTCCCAGGTGAGTTCCAGGTGTTCTGGGGGGGTCCCAGGTGTTCAGGGAGGGTCTCAGGTGGGTCCCAGGTGGGTTCCAGGTGTTCTTGAGGCCTCCCAGGTGGGTCCCAGGTGTCCAAGGGGGATCCCAGGTGAGCTCCAGGTGTGCGGGGAGGGGCTCAGGTGAGCCCCAGGTGCCCGAGGAGAGTCAAAGGGGTCCCAGGTGAGTCCCAGGTGAGCTCAGGTGTGCAGTGAAGGTCTCAGGTGAGTCTCAGGTGTTCAGGAAAGGTCTCAGGTGAGTCCCAGGTGGGTCCCAGGTGAGTTCCAGGTGTTCAGGAAAGGTCCCAGGTGAGTCCCAGGTGTGTCCCAGGTGTCCCAGGTGGGTTCCAGGTGAGCTCCAGGTGTGCAGTGAAGGTCTCAGGTAAGTCTCAGGTGTTCAGGGAGGATCCCAGGTGTGTCTCAGGTGTTCAGGAAAGGTCCCAGGTGAGTTCAGGTGTTCTGGGAGGATCCCAGGTGTTCAGGGAGTGTCCAGGTGGGTCCCAGGTGAGTCTCAGGTATCCAGTGAAGAAGGTCTCAGGTGGGTCCCAGGTGTTCAGGAAAGGTCCCAGGTGAGCCCCAGGTGAGTCCCAGGTGTTTAGGGAGGGTCCCAGGTGAGTCCCAGGTGTTCAGGAAAGGTCCCAGGTGAGTTCCAGGTGGGTCCCAGGTGTTCAGGTGGGTCCCAGGTGAGCTCTCAGGTGTGCAGTGAAGGGTCTCAGGTGAGTCTCAGGTATCCAGTGAAGGTCCCCAGGTGGGTCCCAGGTGAGCTCCAGGTGTGCTGGGAGGGCTCAGGTGAGTCCCAGGTGTTTAGGGAAAGGTCCCAGGTGAGTTCCAGGTGTTCTGGGAGGATCCCAGGTGTTCAGGGAGTGTCCAGGTGGGTCCCAGGTGAGTCCCAGGTGAGTCTCAGGTATCCAGTGAAGGTCTCAGGTGGGTCCCAGGTGTTCAGGAAAAGGTCCCAGGTGAGTTCAGGTGGGTCCCAGGTGTTCAGGTGGGTCCCCAGGTGAGCTCCAGGTGTGCAGTGAAGGTCCCAGGTGAGTCCCAGGTGAGTTCCAGGTGTTCAGGAAAGGTCCCAGGTGAGTCCCAGGTGAGTCCCAGGTGAGTCCCAGGTACCCAAGGGGAGTCCTAGGTGGGTCTCAGGTGTGTCCCAGGTGTCCAAGGGGGGTCCCAGGTGAGTTCCAGGTGAGTTCCAGGTGTTCAGGAAAGGTTCCAGGTGAGTCTCAGGTGTGCTGGGGGGGTCCCAGGTGTTCAGGAAAAGTCCCAGGTGAGTCCCAGGTGGGTCCCAGGTGAGTCCCAGGTGTCCAGGTGGGTCCCAGGTGTGCAGTGGGCGTGGCCCAGGTGTGCCGGCAATTTCCACAGATTTGGGATCCCCCAAATTCCCGGGTCCAGGCCCCTCCCCCTCACCTGGGACCCCCCCAAACACCTGAGAGCCCCAAATTCCTCACCTGGCAACACCTGGAAGCCCCAAAATTCCCGATGTCCCCCCAAAATTCCCAATTTTCTCACCCAAAATTCTCAATTTTTTCCCCAAATTCTCAGTTTTTTCCAAAATGCCCAAATTTTCCCCCAAAATTCTCAAATTTTTTTCCCCCAAACTTCCCAATTTTCTCACAGAAAACTCGCAAATTTTTTCCCCCCAAAATTCCCAATTTTTTTCCCCAAAATTCCAAAATTTTTTCCCCAAAATTCCCAAATTTTCCTCCCACAAAAATCCCATTTTCCCCCAATTCCACCCCAAAATTCCCTTTTTTTCTCCCAAAATTCTCATTTTTTTCCCCAAAATTCCCAATTTTTTTCCCCCAACATTTCCAATTTTCCTCACACAAAAATCCCATTTTTTCACCCCCAATTCCATCCCCAAAATCCCTTTTTTTCCCCACAAATTCCCAAATTTCCCCCCCCAAAATTCCCAATTTTCTCTACACCAAAATCTTTTTCTCCCCAATTCCACCCCCAAAAATTCTCTTTTTTCCCAAAATTCTCATTTTTCCCCAAAGATTCTCGTTTTTTCCCCCAAATTCCCAAACTTTTTTCCCAAAATTCCCAATTTTTTTCTCGAAAGTCCAAATTTTCACACAAAGGTGCTATTCTGAGTGTTTTCATCCCACATCCATTTCATTCCACCCCAAAGTTCCTTTTTCCCCCAAAATTCTCATTTCTCCCAAATTCCATTTTTCCAAAGATTCCCAGCTTTTCCCCAACATTTCCAATTTTCCTCATCACATCCATCCCACTGATTCCATCCCCAAAATCCTTTTTCAAAGATTCCCAGATTTTTTCCCCAAGGGATTCCCCTAAAGTTCCCAATTTTCTCTGCACAAAATCTCTTTTTCCTCCCCAGTTCCACCCCAAAGTTCCTTTTTCCCAAAGGTTCATCCCCAAAAGTTCTCGTTTCTCAAAGATTCTCATATGCCCCAAGATTCGGATTTTTCCCAGGATTCAAGGTGTTTTCCCCAAGCTCCCCTCTATGGGGTTTATCTCATGCATCAGCTCCTCATTAATCATGAGTAATCATTGGTGCCAATCATTAACCGGCTGAGCATGCCCTCCCCCACCGCGATAGGCATAGATAACTTGGAGGGAGGAGAGCGAGGGGCAGCTGCGAACAGGTGCTCCCCCCACACCCCTCAGGGTGCAGACTCCGAATTTTGGGAGGTTCACAAATCCCAGACTTCCATGAGCCAGGTGTGCCCAGGTGTGCCAGAGTGTGCCCAGGTGTGCTCAGGTGCTAGGTGTGCCAGGTGCTCAGGTGTGCCCCAGGTGTGCCCAAGGTGTGCCCAGTGTGCTCAGGTGTGCTTAGGTGTGCTCAGGGTGTGCCCAGGTGTGCCCCAGGTGTCCCAGGTGTGCCCAGGTGTGCTCAGGTGTGCCCAGATGTGCCCAGAGTGTGCCCAGGTGTGCCCAGGTGTGCCCAGGTGTGCTCAGGTGTGCTCAGGTATATCCCAGGTGTGCCTGGGTGTCCCTCCCCAAGGTGTCCCTCAGGTGTTTCCCTCCCTCCCTCCTCACCTAGCTCGGTGGGGGTCACCTTGAGGTTCCCCTCGCTGGTACAAAAGGGGAAACCGAGAGAAGGGAGAGAGAAACCATGGGCAAGGAGGTGAGAGGGGAGAGGGAGAGGGAGGCGTGGGGGGAGAGGGAGGGAGGGACAGAAGGGAGAGGGAGGAAGAGGAGAGAGGAAAGATGGAAAAGGAGGAGAGGGAGGAGGGGCGAGAGGGGACGAGTGGGAGATGGAGGGGAAGGAGGGAGGAGGGAGAAGGATTGAGGGGTGGGTGGAGGAGAATAAAGGAGAGAGGGAAGGAGAGATGGAGGATTGGGAGGGGAGATGGAGGAGAGATGGAGGAGGGTCAGAGGAGAGGGAGATGGAGGGAGAGGACGGGAGGGGAGGGAGAGGGGAGGAGGAGGAGGGAGAGTGGAGGAGAGGGGAGAGTGAGAGGGAGATGGGAGGAGGGGATCGAGGAGAGAAGTGAGGAGAGGGATGGAGGAGGGAGAGAGGGAGACGGGAGGAGAGGGAAGGGAGAGAGGAGAGGAGGAAGGGAGAAGGATTGAGGGGATGGAAGGGGGAGGAATAGATTTCCATACTTTTCTTTCTTACTTCCTTTCTTTCTTTTCTTTCTTTTATTTTTCATTTTTTTCCATTTCCGGTTCATTCTGGTTTGCTTCCAGATCTTGGTCCTTTTCTCGATAAACTCACGTCGACTCAAACTGGATGTGGAAGGTAGATCGAGCTCAAACTATCGGCGTCAGATCCTCGCGAAGTGAACTCAGATCCTCGGATCCTCGAACTCTAGTCCTCGAACTTTCTGAGATACTCGATAACTCCGGTTTCTGTTCAAAGTCCACGTTCGTTCCCGGGATTCAGGTCAGACTCGTAAGGGTTCAGGGTCTCGTTCGTCGTTCGGTCAGATCAGTTTCGATCGGATATTGTAGGTTTTGAGACCTGAGTGACCCCTGAATGACCCCTCACTGATCCCTGAGTGACCCCTGACCCCTGACTGACCCCTGACCTCTCTCCCCAGGGTCTGTCAGCGGCCGCCGCCGAAGCGGCTGCTCGGGAGTCGGGCCCAGCAGCTGCGCTCGCCGCTGGGGACGCCCGGGCTGCGGCGCTTCGGGCGGCAGCTGGCGGGGGCTGCAGTGCCTCATGTGGGTGGCGGCGCCATCTGTCTGATAGCCGCACGTGCAGGAGGGAGAGGGGACAGAGGGAGTTCTGATAACGTGAGTACACCTGGGCACACCTGGGCACACCTGTGACACACCTGGGGGCACATATAACACACCTGTCACAGCTGGCGGGGGGGCTGCAGTGCCTCATGTGGGTGGCGGCCGCCATTTGTCTGATCGCCTACGGCGTGCAGGAGGGAGAGGGGGATCGGGGCAGCTCGGATAACGTGAGTACACCTGGGCACACCTGGGCACACCTGTGACACACCTGGGGTACATGGGGACACACCTGTCACAGCTGGCGGGGGGGCTGCAGTGCCTCATGTGGGTGGCGGCCGCGATTTGTCTGATCGCGCTGCAGTGCAGGAGGGAGAGGGGGACAGAGGGAGCTCTGATAACGTGAGTACACCTGGGGCACACCTGGGCACACCTGGGGCACACCTGGGCACACCTGGGGTACATGGGGACACACCTGTCACAGCTGGCGGGGGGGCTGCAGTGCCTCATGTGGGTGGCGGCCGCCATTTGTCTCATCGCGTACGGAGTGCAGGAGGGAGAGGGGGACAGAGGGAGCTCTGATAACGTGAGTACACCTGGGCACACCTGGGCACACCTGTGACACACCTGGGTACATGGGGACACACCTGTCACAGCTGGCGGGGGCTGCAGTGCCTCATGTGGGTGGCGACGCTGATCTGCCTGATCGCCCTACAGGGCCTGCAGGAGGGGAAGGTGATAGAGGGAGCTCCGATAGCGTGAGTACACCTGGGCACACCTGTGACACACCTGGGGGCACATATAACACACCTGTCACACCTGGGGGGCTGCAGTGCCTCATGTGGGTGGCGGCCGCGATTTGTCTGATCGCCTACGGCGTGCAGGAGGGGGAAGGTGATAGAGGGAGCTCTGATAACGTGAGTACCTGTGATACACCTGTGACACACCTGGGCACACCTGTGACACACCTGGGCACACCTGGGGGCTACATGAGGATGCACCTGGACACACCTGGGCACAGTTATAACACACCTGGATACACCTGGAGGCAGTTATAACACACCTGTCACACCTGGGGCACACCTAGGCACACCTGGGGTACACCTGGGCACACCTGGGGGCAGTTATAACACACCTGGGCACAGTTATAACACACCTGGATACACCTGGAGGCAGTTATAACACACCTGGGCACACCTGGGGTACATCTGGGGTCACACCTGGACACACCTGGGCACACCTGGGGGACAGTTATAACACACCTGGGCACACCTGGGCACACCTGGGGGCAGTTATAACACACCTGTCACACCTGGGGTATACCTGGGCACACCTGGGGACAGTTATAACACACCTGGGCACGCCTGTAAGGCACCTGAAACACACCTGACACACCTGGGCGCTCACCTGTCGCACCTGTGGCAGCTGTACCTGGCCGTGGCGCTCATCGCCGTCGTGGTCGTCACCGGCTGCTTCGGCTACTACCAGGAGTTCAAGAGCACCAACATCATCGCCAGCTTCCGCAACCTGGTCCCGCAGGTGAGCGCACCTGGGCACACCTGGGGGCACCTGGGGGCACCTGGGGACACCTGGGGGCACCTGGGGACACCTGGGATACACCTGGGGACAGCTGGGGACACCTGGGGGCACCTGGGATACACCTGGGTGCACCTGGGGGGTTACCTGGGGACACCTGGGGATACATGGGATACACCCGGGGATACCTGGGATACACCTGGGGGCACCTGGGGTACACCTGGGGACACCTGGGGGCAGCTGGGGACACCTGGGGATACATGGGATACACCTGGGGGGCACCTGGGACACACCTGGGGGCACCTGGGACACACCTGAGATACACCTGGGGGCACCTGGGATACACCTGGGGGCACCTGGGCACTCCTGGGGACACCTGGGCACACCTGGGATACACCTGGGCACTCCTGGGGACACCTGGGCACACCTGGGATACACCTGGGGACACCTGCGGGCGTCAGCTCGGTCACCTGAGGCTGGGTGGTTCACACCTGGGGATCTCACCTGCTCACACGGAGGCTCTTACCTGTCTCTCACCTGTCTCACCTGTCTCACCCCTCTCTCACCTGTATCTCTCCTGTCTCTCACCTGTCCCCCCGTCTCACCTGTCTCACCTGTCTCTCACCTGTCCCCCCTTCTCACCTGTATCTCACCTGTCTCACCTGTATCTCACCTGTATCTCACCTGTCTCACCTGTCTCACCTGTCCCCCCTGTCTCACCTGTCTCACCTGTCTCACCTGTCCCACCTGTCTCACCTGCAGCAAGCCACGGTGATCCGGGCGGGGCAGATGCTGCAGGTGAACGCGGCCGAGCTCGTGGTCGGGGACCTGGTGGAGATCAAGGGCGGCGACCGAGTCCCGGCCGACATCCGGATCCTGGCGGCGCAGGGCTGCAAGGTGAGCGCACCTGGGCGCACCTGGGGCACCTGGGCGCACCTGGGGATACACCTGGGGATACACCCTGGGGTACAGCTGGGGCACCTGGGCACACCTGGGCACACCTGGGGACACCTGGGGCACCTGGGCACACCTGGGGCACCTGGGGATACACCTGGGGCACCTGGGGGGCAACATCTGGGGGCACCCTGGGCACACCTGGGCACACCTGGGGCACCTGGGGATACACCTGGGGCACACCTGGGGGCACCTGGGAATACACCTGGGGCACCTGGGGGCACCTGGGGATACACCTGGGCACACCTGGGGGCACCTGGGGATACACCTGGGGGCACACCTGGGGGGCACCTGGGAATACACCTGGGGCACCTGGGGCACCTGGGGATACACCTGGGCACACCTGGGGCACCTGGGGATACACCTGGGGCACACCTGGGGGCACCTGGGAATACACCTGGGGCACCTGGGGGATACACCTGGGGATACACCTGGGCACACCTGGGGATACACTGGGGGCACACCTGGGCACACCTGGGGGCACTCCTGGGGGCACCTGGGGGATACACCTGGGCACACCTGGGGCACCTGGGGGGCAACATCTGGGTGTACCTGGGGCACACCTGGGGCGCCTGGGCACACCTGGGGCACACCTGGGCACACCTGGGGATACACCTGGGGCACACCTGGGGGGCACCTGGGCACACCTGGGATACATCTGGGGGCACCTGGGGCACCTGGGGACACCTGGGGGCAATATCTGGGGGTACCTGGACACACCTGGGGCACCTGGGCACACCTTGGGGGCACCTGGGCACACCCTGGGGATACACCTGAGCACCTGGGCACACCTGGGCACACCTGAGGGATACACCTGGGGGGCACACCTGGCGGCACCTGGGCACACCTGGGGGCACCTGGGCACACCTGGGCACAGGTGAGAGGGATAGAAACACGCCTGGGAACACCTGGAGGGCACCTGGGCACACACCTGTGGAGAGTTGGGGATACCTGGGCACACCTGAGGGCACAGCTGGGCACACCTGGGCACACCTGAGGGCACAGCGGGCACACCTGGGCACACCTGGGCACAGATGAGAGGGATAGAAACACACCTGGGGGACACCTGGAGCACCTTGAGGATACACCTGGGCACGCCTGGGCAAACCTGGGGGCACCTGGGTGACTTGGGGACACACCTGGGGGCACCTGGGGCACCTGGGCACAGGTGAGAGGGATAGAAACACACCTGGGAACACCTGGGAGCACCTGGGCACACACCTGTGGAGAGCCGGGGATAACTGGGCACACCTGAGGACACACCTGGGCACACCTGGGGACATGGGGGGACATGTGGGCACACCTGGGGACACACCTGGGGCACCTGGGGATACACCTGGGCACACCTGGGGGCACACCTGGGCACACCTGTGGGCGCACCTGGGCTCAGGTGTGGGCGTGGCCCCCAGGTGGACAACTCCTCGCTGACCGGGGAGTCGGAGCCGCAGACGCGCTCACCTGAGTGCAGCCACGACTCGCACCTGGAGACGCGGAACATCGCCTTCTTCTCCACCATGTGCCTGGAGGGTGAGCGCACCTGGGCGCACCTGGGGGGGTGGGAACACACCTGGGCACACCTGGGCGCACCTGGGGGGGATGGGAACACACCTGGGCACACCTGGGCACACCTGGGCGCACCTGGGGGGGATGGGAACACCTGGAGGGGATAGAGACACACCTGGGCGGGATAGAGACACACCTGGGCACACCTGGGGGGAATAGAGACACACCTGGGCGCACCTGGGGGGATGGGAACACACCTGCGTGCACCTGGGTACACCTGGGGGGGATAGAGACACACCTGGGCGGGATAGAGACACACCTGGGCACAGCTGGGCGGGATAGAGACACACCTGGGCACAGCTGGGTCACACTCAAATGGACATTGCCCATGGGCACACCTGGGCACACCTGGGCACACCTGGGTCACACTAATATGGGCATTTCCCATGGACACACCTGAGTCTCATCTGGGTCACATTAAAACGGGGATTTTCCCCCTCTCACCTGTCTCACCTGTGTCTCACCTCTCTCACCTGTGTCTCACCTGCCTCACCTGTCTCACCTGTGCACGCAGGTACAGCCACGGGGCTGGTGATCAGCACGGGTGACCGCGACGGTGATCGGGCCGGGTCACACCTGGGGCACACCTGGGCACACCTGGGGGCACACCTGGGGGCACACCTGGGCACACCTGGGGGCACACCTGGGCACACCTGGGGCACACTAAAACAGGGATTTTCTCTCTCTCACCTGTCTCACCTGTATCTCACCTCTCTCACCTGTCTCACCTGTGCGCACAGGTACAGCCACGGGGCTGGTGATCAGCACGGGTGACCGCACGGTGATCGGCTGGGTCACACCTGGGCACACCTGGGGCACACTAAAACAGGGATTTTCTGTCTCTCACCTCTCTCACCTGTGTCTCACCTGTCTCACCTGTCTCACCTGTGCACACAGGTACAGCCACGGGGCTGGTGATCAGCACGGGTGACCGCACGGTGATCGGCTGGGGCACACCTGGGCACACCTGGGCACACCTGGGGCACACCTGGGCACACCTGGGCACACCTGGGCACAACTGGGCACACTAAAACAGGGATTTTCTCTCTCTCACCTGTCTCACCTGTCTCACCTGTGCACACAGGCACGGCCACGGGGCTGGTGATCAGCACGGGTGACCGCACGGTGATCGGCTGGGTCACACCTGGGCACACCTGGGGCACACTAAAACAGGGATTTCCCCCCTCTCACCTGTCTCACCTGTCTCACCTGTCTCACCTGTCTCACCTGTCTCACCTGTCTCACCTGTGCACACAGGTACAGCCACGGGGCTGGTGATCAGCACGGGTGACCGCACGGTGATCGGCCGCATCGCCAGCCTGGCGTCGGGCGTGGAGAACGAGAAGACGCCGATCGCGGTGGAGATCGAGCACTTCGTGGACATCATCGCGGCGCTGGCCGTGCTCTTCGGCGCCACCTTCTTCGTGGTGGCCATGCTGATCGGCTACCCCTTCCTGCGCGCCCTCGTCTTCTTCATGGCCATCGTGGTGGCCTACGTGCCCGAGGGGCTGCTGGCCACCGTCACGGTACGGCGCGGGCACCTGGGCGCACCTGGGGGCACCTCGCGGGCACCTGGGTGGGATAGAGACACACCTGGGCACACCTGGGGGCACCTGGGGCGCACCTGGGGGGCACCTGCGGGCACCCTGGGTGGGATAGAGACACACCTGGGGCACACCTGGGGCACCTGAGCGCACCCGCGGGCACCTGGGTGGGATAGAGACACACCTGGCTACACCTGGGGGGCACCTGGGGGCACCTGGGGGCACCTGGGGGCACCTAGGGCGCACCTGGGTGGGATAGAGACACACCTGGGCGCACCTGGGGGCACCTGGGGGCACCTGGGGGCACCTGGGCGCACCTTGGGGGCACTCTGCGGGCACCTGGGCGCACCTGGGTGCACCTGGGTGGGATAGAGACACACCTGGGCACACCTGGGGGCACCTGGGCGCACCTGGGGGCACCTGCGGGCACCTGGGTGGGATAGAGACACACCTGGGCACACCTGGGGGCACCTGGGGGCACCTGGGCGCACCTGGGGGGCACCTCGCGGGCACCCGACGCACCTGGGTGCACCTGGGTGGGATAGAGACACACCCTGGGCACACCTGCGGGCACCTGGGCGCACCTGGGCACCTGGGTGGGATAGAGACACACCTGGGCACACCTGGGTGCACCTGGGCACACCTGGGGTGGGGATCTGGGGCGGTTCCATCTGAGTCTTCATGGCCATCGTGGTGGCCACGCGCCCGAGGGGCTGCTGGCCACCGTCACACGGTACGGCGGGGGCACCTGGGCAAGCACCTGGGGGCACCTCTGCGGGCACCTGGGTGGGATAGAGACACACCTGGGCACACCTGGGGGCACCTGGGTACACCTGGGGTGGGGATCTGGGGAGGTTTCATCAGAGTCTCCATGGCCATCGTGGTGGCCACGTGCCCGAGGGGCTGCTGGCCACCGTCACGGTACGGGCGGGGCACCTGGGGGCACCTGGGCGCACCTGGGGGCACCTGGGGGCACCTGGGCACACCTGGGGGCACCTGGGGGCACCTGGGGTGGGGATTTGGGTCACCCTGTGTTACCTGGGCACACCTGGGGCACCTGGGGTGGGGATTTGGGTCACTTGTGTTACCTGGGCACACCTGGGTGCACTTGGAGTGGGGATTTGGGTCTCATGGTACGGCAGGGGCACCTGGGCGCACCTGGGGGCACCTGGGCGCACCCGGGGTGGGGATTTGGGTCACCTGTGTTACCTGGGCGCACCTGGGGCACACCTGGGGGGTGTATTTGGGTCACCTGTGCTACCTGGGCACATCTGGAGTGGGGATTTGGGTCACCTGTGTTACCTGGGCACACCTGGGCACCTGGGGGGTGTATTTGGGTCACCTGTGTTACCTGGGCACACCTGGGCACACCTGGAGGGAGTATTTGGGTCACCTGTGTTACCTGGAAACACTTACGGGGTGTTTTAGGGTCACCTGTGTTACCTGGAGACACGTGGGCACACCTGGGGTGGGGATTTGGGTCACTTGTGTTACCTGGGCACACCTGGGCGCACCTGGGGGCACCTGGGGCACCTGGAAGCACCTGGGGGCACCTGGGGTGGGGATTTGGGTCACCTGTGTTACCTGGGCACACCTGGGCGCACCTGGGGGGTGCATTAGGGTCACCTGTGTTACCTGGGCACACCTGGAGTGGGGATTCAGGGAGGTTTTTATGAGGTGCTACCAAACTTTGGGGGATCCCACCATGATGTGGAGAGTCTGGGGGACAGGTGAGGACACCTGTCCCTCACCTGCCCAGGTGTGCTGTACCCTGCTCACCTGTCTCCTCACCTGCTCACCTGTCCCTCACCTGTCCAGGTGTGCCGTACCCTGCCCTGGTGTGCTGTACCCCTGCCCAGGTGTGCTGTGCCCTGCTCAGGTGTGCTGTGCCCCTGCTCCAGGTGTGCCGTACCTGCCCAGGTGTGCCGCATACCCTGCTCAGGTGTGCTGTGCCCTGCTCACCTGTCCCTCACCTGCCCAGGTGTGCCGTGACCCCCGCCCAGGTGTGCTGTGCCCCTGCCCAGGTGTGCTGTGCCCTGCCCAGGTGTGCTGTGCCCTGCCCAGGTGTGCTGTACCCTGCTCAGGTGTGCTGTGCCCCGCCCAGGTGTGCTGTACCCTGCTCAGGTGTGCTGTGCCCTGCTCAGGTGTGCTGTGCCCTGCCCAGGTGTGCTGTGCTCTGCTCAGGTGTGCTGCACCTGCCCAGGTGTGCTGTACCCTGCCCAGGTGTGCTGTGCTCTGCCCAGGTGTGCTGTGCCCTGCCCAGGTGTGCTGCACCCCTGCTCAGGTGTGCTGTGCTCTGCTCAGGTGTGCTGTGCCCTGCCCAGGTGTGCTGTGCCCTGCTCAGGTGTGCTGTGCTCCTGCCCAGGTGTGCTGTGCCCCGCCCAGGTGTGCTGTACCCTGCTCAGGTGTGCTGTGCTCTGCTCAGGTGTGCTGTGCCCTGCCCAGGTGTGCTGTGCCCCTGCTCAGGTGTGCTGTGCTCTGCCCAGGTGTGCTGTGCTCTGCCCAGGTGTGCTGTGCCCTGCTCAGGTGTGCTGTGCCCTGCCCAGGTGTGCTGTGCCCTGCTCAGGTGTGCTGTGCCCTGCTCAGGTGTGCTGTGCCCCTGCCCCAGGTGTGCTGTGCCCCTGCTCAGGTGTGCTGTGCTCTGCCCAGGTGTGCTGTGCCCTGCCCAGGTGTGCTGTACCCTGCTCAGGTGTGCTGTGCTCTGCTCAGGTGTGCTGTGCCCCTGCCCAGGTGTGCTGTGCCCCTGCTCAGGTGTGCTGTGCTCTGCCCAGGTGTGCTGTGCTCTGCCCAGGTGTGCTGTGCTCTGCTCAGGGTGTGCTGTGCCCCGCCCAGGTGTGCTGTGCCCTGCTCAGGTGTGCTGTGCTCTGCCCAGGTGTGCTGTGCCCTGCCCAGGTGTGCTGTACCCTGCCCAGGTGTGCTGTGCCCTGCTCCAGGTGTGCCGACCTGCCCAGGTGTGCTGTGCCCTGCTCCAGGTGTGCTGCACCTGCCCAGGTGTGCTGTACCTGCTCAGGTGTGCTGTACCTGCCCAGGTGTGCTGTACCCTGCCCAGGTGTGCTGTGCCCTGCTCAGGTGTGCTGTGCCCTGCCCAGGTGTGCTGTGCCCTGCTCAGGTGTGCCGTGACCTGCCCAGGTGTGCTGTACCTGCTCAGGTGTGCTGCACCTGCTCAGGTGTGCCGTGCCCTGCCCAGGTGTGCTGTGCCCGCCTCAGGTGTGCTGTACCTGCTCAGGTGTGCTGTACCCCGCCCAGGTGTGCTGTGCCCCTGCCCAGGTGTGCTGTGCCCTGCTCAGGTGTGCCGTGACCTGCCCAGGTGTGCTGTACCTGCTCAGGTGTGCTGTGCCCCTGCTCAGGTGTGCTGTGCCCCTGCTCAGGTGTGCTGTGCTCTGCCCAGGTGTGCTGTGCCCCTGCTCAGGTGTGCCGTACCTGCCCAGGTGTGCCGTGCACCCTGCTCAGGGTGTGCTGTGCCCCGCCCAGGTGTGCTGTACCCGCCCAGGTGTGCTGTGCCCTGCTCAGGTGTGCTGTGCCCCTGCCCAGGTGTGCTGTGCCCCTGCCCAGGTGTGCTGTGCTCTGCCCAGGTGTGCTGTGCCCTGCTCAGGTGTGCCGTACCTGCCCAGGTGTGCTGTACCTGCTCAGGTGTGCTGTGCCCTGCTCAGGTGTGCCTGCATCTGCCCAGGTGTGCCGCGACCCGCCCAGGTGTGCTGCACCTGCTCAGGGTGTGCTGTGCCCCTGCCCAGGTGTGCCGTACCCTGCCCAGGTGTGCCGTGGCTCTGCTCAGGTGTGCTGTACCTGCTCAGGTGTGCTGTGCCCCTGCCCAGGTGTGCTGTGCCCCGCCCAGGTGTGCTGTGCCCCGCCCAGGTGTGCTGCACCCTGCTCAGGTGTGCTGTGCTCTGCCCAGGTGTGCTGTGCCCTGCTCACCTGTCCCTCACCTGCCCAGGTGTGCTGTGCCCTGCCCAGGTGTGCTCTGCCCTGCTCAGGTGTGCTGTGCCCTTCTCCAAACACTCGCTCACCTGCCCAGGTGTGCTCTCACCTGCGCAGGTGTGTCTCTCGCTCACGGCCAAGCGCCTGGCGCGCCGCAGCTGCGTGGTGAAGAACCTGGAGGCCGTGGAGACGCTCGGCTCCACCTCCGTGATCTGCTCCGACAAAACCGGGACCCTCACCCAGAACCGCATGACGGTGGCGCACCTGTGGTTCGACGGGCAGGTGCACGCGGCCGACACCAGCGAGGACCAGTCAGGTGAGGGGCACACCTGGGGACGGGGGGACACACCTGGGGCACACCCGGACACACCTGGGCACACCTGGGCACACCTGGGCACACCTGGGGCACACCTGGGCACACCTGGGCACACCTGGGCGCACCTGGCACACATCTGGGCACACCTGGGCACACCTGGGCACATCTGGGACACACCTGGGGACACCTGTAACACACCTGGGGCACACCTGGGGGCACACCTGGGCACACCTGGGCACACCTGGGCCACACCTGGGCACACCTGGGGCACACCTGGGGCACACCTGAGCACACCTGGGGCACACCTGGGCACACCTGGGGCACACCTGGGATACACCTGGGCACACCTGGGCACACCTGGGCCACACCTGGGCACACCTGGGGCACACCTGGGCACACCTGGGCACACCTGGGCACACCTGGGACACACCTGGGCACACCTGGGCACACCTGGGCACACCTGGGGCACACCTGGGCACACCTGGGGCACACCTGGGCACACCTGGCCCCGGGTGAGCTCACCTGCGTTGCAGGTCAGAGCTTTGACCAGTCCTCGGAGTCGTGGGCGCTGCTCAGCCAGGTGATCACGCTCTGCAACCGCGCCCAGTTCAAACCCGGGCAGGAGGGCGTGCCCGTGGCGCAGGTGGGACTGGGACGGACTGGGAGGGAACTGGGAGGGACTGGGAGGGACTGGGAGGGAACTGGGACGGACTGGGACGGACTGGAATCAAACTGGGACGGACTGGGAGGGAACTGGGAGGGACTGGGATCAAACTGGGAAGGACTGGGATCAAACGGGGAGGGACTAGGGAGGGAACTGGGAGGACTGGAATCAAACTGGGACGGGACTGGGACGGACTGGAATCAAACTGGGACGGACTGGGACGGACTGGGAGGGAACTGGGAGGGAATGGGAGGGAACTGGGAGGGTCCGGGAGGGACTGGGAGGGAACTGGGATGGACTGGGATCAAACTGGGAGGGACTGGGAGGGACTGGGAGGGAACTGGGATAAAACTGGGACGGACTGGGAGGGACTAGGATGGACTGGGAGGGACTGGGAGGGAACTGGGAGGGGAATTGGCATTACTGGTTTATACTGGGAGGGACTGATAGGGAACTGGGATGGACTGGAATGGACTAGGAGGGACCGGGACAAACTGGGAGGAAACTGGGACGGACTGGGAGGGAACTGGGAGGGGATTTGGGGTTACTGGTTTATACTGGTTTAGGTTTGGGGTTACTGGTTTTTACTGGGAAGAGGTTAAAGGTGGATTTGGTGTTACTGGTTTATACTGGGAGGGACTGGGAGGGAACTGGGATGGACTGGGAGAGGAGTGGGAGGGTATTTGGGGTTACTGGTTTATACTGGTTTGGGGTTTAGGGTTACTGGGAGAGACGGGGAGAGGATTGGGGGTTACTGGTTTATACTGGTTTGGGAGTTGGGGTTACTGGTTTGGACTGGTTTGGACAGGAAGAGGATTTGGGTTACTGGTTTATACTGGTTTAGGAGTTGGGGTTACTGGTTTATACTGGTTTGAGGTTTTTCGTTACTGGTTTGGGGGTTGGGGTTACTGGGAGGGAACTGGAAGCACTGGGATCATACTGGGATGGACTGGGAAGGGACTGGGAGTTACTGGTTTGTACTGGTTTAGGAGTTGGGGTTTTTACTGGTTCGGGGATTTTCGTTACTGGTTTGGGATTTGGGGAAACTGGTTTATACTGGTTTGGGATTTTTCGTTACTGGTTTGGGATTTGAGGTTACTGGTTTGTACTGGTCTGAGGTTTTTCATTACTGGTTTATACTGGTTTGGGGATTTTTGTTACTGGTTTGGGAGCTGGGGTTACTGGTTTGGACTGGTTTGGACTGGGAGATGAGGTGGGCGTGTCCTCACCCCTCCCCCCAGCGTGACGTCATCGGTGACGCGTCGGAGACGGCGCTGCTGAAATTCGCGGAAGTGACGTCAGGGTCGGTGGCGGCCGCCAGGGGGCGCTTCCCGAAGGTGGCGGAGCTGCCGTTCAACTCCACCAACAAATTCCAGGTGAGAGCGGACAGGTGAGACAGGGGGGACAGGTGAGATACAGGTGGGACAGAGACAGGGACAGGTGAGATACAGGTGAGACAGGTGAGACAGGGGGACAGGTGAGATACAGGTGAGACAGGTGAGAGACAGGTGAGATACAGGTGAGAGACAGGTGAGATACAGGTGAGACAGGGGGGACAGGTGAGACAGGTGAGACAGTGAGACAGGTGAGATACAGGTGAGACAGGTGAGACACAGGTGAGATACAGGTGAGACAGGACAGGTGAGACAGGTGAGATACAGGTGAGATACAGGTGAGATACAGGTGAGACAGGTGAGATACAGGTGAGACAGGTGAGACAGGTGGGACAGGTGAGACAGGGGAGAGACAGGTGGGACAGGTGAGACAGAGACAGGGACAGGTGAGGCAGGTGAGACGTGAGATACAGGTGAGACAGGTGTATCAGTGATAGCTCAGGTATCCCAGGTGTAACCCAGGTGGACCCCAGGTGTGTCCCCAGCTGTCCCATCTCACCCAGTGTGCACGAGTGTCAGCCCGCAGCTGCAGGGCTCCCAGTGCAGCTCAGCCATGGTGGGTCAGTGACAGCCCCAGGTGGCCAGTGACAGCAGCAGCCAGTGACAGCCAGTGACAACCCAGGTGTGCCAGTGACAGCCCAGGTGTCCCAGTGACAGCCCAGGTGACTGCCCAGGTGACAGCCCCAGGTGTGCCAGTGACAGCCCCAGGTGGCCAGCTGCCAGGTGACACCAGGTACAGCGATGGCCAGTGACATCCCAGTACGCCGAACTGTGAGTCCCAGGTGCACCCAGTGGACAGCTCCAGCAGCCAGTGAAAGTAGCGCCAGTGACAGCCCAGGCGTGACAGTGACAGCTCAGGTGGCCAGTGACAGCCCTCAGGATAGCCCAGTGACAGCCCAGGTGCGCCAGTGACAGCCCCAGGTGGACAGCTCACAGTGACAGCCTCAGGTGACAGCCCCAGGTGTGCCAGTGACAGCCCAGTGATGTGTGACCAGTGACAGCTCAGGTGTATCAGTGACAGCCCAGTGTGTACCAGGTAGCAGTGACAGTCCCCAGGTGACTCATAGTGACAGCCCAGGTGATGCCAGTGATGATAGCTCAGGTGTATGCAGTGACAGCCCAGGTGTCAGTGACAGCTCAGTGGATGGCCAGTGACAGCCCAGGTGTGTCAGTGGATAGCTCCCCAGGTGTGTCAGTGACAGCTCAGGTGTAACCCAGGTGTGTCAGTGACAGCTCAGTGGATAGCCCAGGTGTACAGTGACAGCTCAGGTGTAACTCAGGTGTGTCAGTGACAGCTCAGGTGTGTCAGTGACAGCTCAGGTGTCAGCAGGGACAGCTCAGGTGACAGCCCAGGTGTGCCAGTGACAGCCTCAGTGACAGCCCAGGTGTGTCAGTGACAGCCCAGGTGTATCCCAGGTGTATCCCAGGTGTACAGCCCAGGTGTATCCCAGGTGTATCACCTGTGCTGTCTACAGCTCCGTGCACAGTGACAGCTTTGCAGGTGTGTCAGTGCACAGCCCAGGTGTCAAATGTGGCAGCCCTGGTGTGTCAGTGAGCAGCTCTGGGTGTGTCAGTGACAGCCCAGGTGTATCAGCCCCAGGTGTATCAGCAGGTGTACACCAGGTGTGTCAGTGACAGCCTCAGGTGTGTCAGTGACAGCTCAGGTGTGTGTCAGTGATAGCTCAGGTGTGTCAGTGACAGCCCAGGTGTGTCAGTGACAGCTCAGGTGTGTCAGTGATAGCTCAGGTGTATCTCAGGTGTGTCAGTGACAGCCCAGGTGTGTCAGTGACATCTCAGGTGTGTCAGTGACAGCTCAGGTGTATCCCAGGTGTATCGCAGGTGTATCCAAGGTGTAGCTCAGGTGTATCATGACACCTCGCGGGTGTCAGTGCACAGGCGTACCAGGTGCTCAGGCAGCCGCTGGTGCTCAAGGGCGCGGCGGTGCGCTGGGCTGCTCAGGGTGTGTCAGTGACAGCCCAGGTGTGTCAGTGACAGCTCAGGTGTATCCCAGGTGTAACTCAGGTGTGTCAGTGACAGCTCAGGTGTAACTCAGGTGTATCCCAGGTGTATCCCAGGTGTGTCTCACCTGTCCCATCTCACCTGTGCAGGTGTGGCAGTGCCAGGCCGCAGCAGCTTGATGCTCAGGTGCTCAAGCCGGTGCTGGAGCTGCCAGGTGTGTCAGTGACAGCTCAGGTGTGTCAGTGACAGCCCAGGTGTATCAGGTGTATCAGTGACTATCAGGTGTGTCCCAGGTGTATCCCAGGTGTAACTCAGGTGTAACTCAGGTGTATCCCAGGTGTATCAGTGACAGCTCAGGTGTAACTCAGGTGTAACTCAGGTGTATCCCAGGTGTGTCTCACCTGTCCCATCTCACCTGTGCAGGTGTCGGTGCACGAGGCCGTCTCGCAGCAGCTGCTGGTGCTCAAGGGCGCCCCCGAGCGGGTGCTGGAGCGCTGCGGGTGTGTCAGTGACAGCTCAGGTGTGTCAGTGACAGCTCAGGTGTGTCAGTGACAGCTCAGGTGTGTCAGTGACAGCCCAGGTGTGTCAGTGACAGCTCAGGTGTGTCAGTGACAGCTCAGGTGTATCCCAGGTGTATCCCAGGTGTGTCTCACTCGTGTCCCATCTCACCCATGTGCAGGTGTCGGGTGCATGCTAGGCAGGGCTCGCTAGCAGCTCTGGGTGTATCAGTGATAACCCAGGTGTATCCCAGGTGTATCAGTGACTATCCCAGGTGTATCCCAGGTGTATCCCAGGTGTATCCCAGGTGTAACTCAGGTGTGTCTCACCTGTGCAGGTGTCGGTGCACGAGGCCGGCTCGCAGCAGCTGCTGGTGCTCAAGGGCTCCCCAGCCCAGGGTGCTGGAGCTGCGTGGGTGTGTCAGTGACAGCTCAGGTGTGTCGGTGATAGCTCAGGTGTGTCAGTGACAGCTCAGGTGTATCCCAGGTGTATCCCAGGTGTGTCTCACCTGTCCCATCTCACCTGTGCAGGTGTCGGGTGCACGAGGCCCGTCACCGCAGCAGCTCTGGGTGTATCAGTGATAACTCAGGTGTATCCCCAGGTGTATCAGTGACTATCCCAGGTGTATCCAGGTGTATCCCAGGTGTATCAGTGACTATCCCAGGTGTATCCCCAGGTGTATCCCAGGTGTATCAGTGACTATCCCAGGTGTATCCCAGGTGTATCCCAGGTGTAACTCAGGTGTGTCTCACCTGTGCAGGTGTCGGTGCACAGTGTGGCTCAGCAGCAGCTGCTGGTGCTCAAGGGCGCGAGCGGGTGCTGAGCTGCGGTGTCGTCAGTGACAGCTCAGGTGTATCTCAGGTGTGTCAGTGACAGCCCAGGTGTAACTGCAGGTGTATCCCAGGTGTAACTCAGGTGTGTCTCACCTGCGCGAGGTGTCGGTGCACGTAGGGCTGGCCTGCAGCAGCTGCTGGTGCTCAAGGGCGCCCCCGAAAGCTGGTGCTGGAGGGCCAGGGTCGGCAGCTGGTCGCGGCCGGAGCGCCGCTGGACTCCCCGAGTGGCGCCGCCAGTTCGAGGGCTGCAGTACGCCGAGCTGCGGGGCGACGTGCTGGGTGGCAGCCCAGCAGCCACCAGGGTCGAGTGTCCCTAGTGTCCCCAAAGGCCACCAGGGTCCCCAAGTGTCCCCAAGTGTCCCCTGACGGCCACCAGGGTCCCCAAATGCCACCAAAGTGCCACCAAATTAGTGCCCCCAAATGTCCCCCAATGTCACCAATGTCCCCAATAATGTCCCCCAATGTCCCCAAATGTCACCAAAGGCCACAAGGGTCCCCAAATGTCCTCCCAGTGTCATCAAATGTCACCTGAGTGTCACCAATGTCCCCAGTGTCCCCAAATATCCCCAAATGCCACCAAAGTGCCACCAGTGTCCCCAATGTCCCCCAGTGTCCCCTAATGTCACCAAAGTGCCACCATCGTGTCCCCAATGTCCCCTTTAATGTCTAATGTCCCCTAATGTCCCCTATTGTCCCCAATGTCCCCTAATGTCATCCCCCAATGTCCCCAATCCCAATCCCCCAATGTCCCCTAATGTCCTAATGTCTCCAATGTCCTAATGTCCCCTAATCCCCCAATGTCCCCCAATGTCCCCCGATGTCTCCCAGTGTCCCCCATGTCCCCTAATGTCCCCAATCCCCCATTGTCTCCCAATGTCCCCGATGTCCCCCCGATGTCTCCATTGTCCCCTAATGTCCCCCAATGTCCCCAATGTCTAATCCCCCTAATGTCCCTCACTCAATCCCCCCTAATGTCCCTCAATGTCCGATGCAATGTCCCCAATCCCCCCAATGTCCCCCGATGTCCCTGACTGTCCCCAATGTCCCCAATGTCCCTCTGTCCCCAATCCCCCCAATGTCCCCTGTCCTAATGTCCCTAATGTCTAATGTCCCCTCTGTCCCAAATGGGTTTCAGTGTCCCGCCCCGATTCTGTGATGATGTCCCTAATGATGTCCCCAATGTCCCTAATGTCCCTAGTCCCAATGTCCCTTAATCCCCATCCCCAATGTCCCCAATCACCTCTGATGTCCCTGATCACCCCTAATGATCAGTCTCTGATGTCCCCTTGATGTCTCAGATGTTTCGCTGGCTGCCATACGGTGTGCCTCTAGCTGCCCCGAGGCTGGCTCTGTGATGTCCCCAATGTCTCATCCCCCAATCCCCCAATCCCCGATGTCCCTCACTGTCCCCAATGTCCCTGCAGGTTTCAGCTGGCTGCCTGCCGGCTCGGTGTTCAGCTGCCCCCCAGGCTGGCTCTGATGTTCCCATCTCAATGTCCCTCACTGTCCCCGATGTCCCGCAGGTTTCAGCCGCTGGCTGCCCGCCAGCTCCCGGGTGCCCCTGCGCTGCCCCCCGAGGCTGTGGCCGAGCTGTCCCTGCCCTTTGCCCCAGTCGGGGGCTCGTGTCTCTCATCGACATCGCCACCGTCCCGGCAGGCTGCATGCGCAAGTGCGACGGCAGGATCCAGGTGGGGACAGGGACACTGGGGACATGGGGACATTAGACATTGGACATTAGGCATGTGGGGGGATTGAGGGACATAGACATAAGACATTGTGACATTAGACATTGAGACATATGAGAGATTGGGGGCGGCAGGATCCGGGTGGGGACAATGACACTGAGGACAGCTGGGGACAATGGGGACAGCGGGGACATTAGACAGCAGAGATGTGGGACAATGAGGGGATTGAGGACATAGGACAATGAGGGATTGAGGGACAATGGGGACAGCTGAGACATGAAGACATTGGGGACAATGGGGACATTGAGACATTGAAGATGATTGGTACAGTAGACAGTGGACGTGATGTAGACGATGAGACAGCGAGATCAGGTGGGACATGGGGACAATGAGAGGACAATGGGACAGCGGTGGACATGGGAGACAGCGGGACAGTCAACGGGTGGGGACAATGACATTAGGGGACATTAAGCATGTGGTGACGATGTGGGGACAATGGGGACATTGGGGCTGCTGAGACAGCCGAGACCGAGGTGGGACACTGGGGGACATTGGGGACAATGGGGGACATTGGGGACATTAGAGCATTGGGGACATGGAGACATTGGGGACAGCCAGGATCCGGGTGGGGACAATGACATTGGGGACATTGGGGACAGCCGGGGATCGGGTGGGACATTGGGGACAGCGAGGGACATTAGGGGGACAATGGGGACATTGGGGACGGCCGGGATCCGGGTGGGGACACTGGGGACAGCGGGGACAGCCGGGGACAATGGGGACATTGGGACATTGGGGGGACAATGGGGACAGCGGGGACAATGGGGACATTGACATTGGGGACAGCGGACAGCCAGGATCCCGGGTGGGGACATAGGGACCATGGGGACATTGGGGACATTGGGGACAGCCAGGATCCGGGTGGGGACAATGACATTGGGGACATTGGGGACACTGGGGACACTGGGGACAATGGGGACATGGGGACGTGGGGATCACGATCCGGTGGGACATGGGGACACTAGACAATGGGGACATGGGGACATTGGGGACAGCCGGGATCCGGGTGGGACATGGGGGACACTGGGGACATTGGGGATTGGGGACACTGACGCTGGGGGACACAGGTGACACAGGTAACTCAGCTGACACAGGTGTGAGACGGGTGGCAGATGACACAGGTGACCCCTCAGGGCTGACCCCTCAGGTGACACAGGTGACACAGGTGACACAGGTGACACAGGTAACACGGTGTCCCCCAGGTGATCATGGTCTGCAGTGCATCACAGGCAGACAGGTGAAGCTCCCCAGGTGGCACTGGGTGACACTCCCGCGCCCTCCAGGTGTGACACACAGGTGACAGGTGTGACACAGGTGTGTCAGGTGATCATGGAGACAAGGTGACACACAGGTGACACACAGGTGACACACAGGTGACACCTCGCGTCCCCCAGGTGATCATGGGTGACAGGCAGACACAGGTGACACTCAGGTGACACTCAGGTGACTGGTGTGGGTGATCATGGTGACAGGTGACTGGGTGACATAGAATTTGACACACAGGTGATGACAGCACCCAGTGTCCCCAGGTGATCATGGTGACAGGTGACTGGGTGACAGGTGACTTGGTGCACACAGGTGTGACCCAGGTGTGTTCTTTCCTCCTCCTTCCTTCCTCCTTCCTCCTTCCTTCCTCCTCCTTCCTCCTCTCCTTTCCTTCCTTCCTTCCTTTCCTTCCTTCCTTCTTTCTCTCCATCCTCTCCCTCCTTTCCTTTCCTCCTCATTTCCTTCCATTTCATCTCTTTCCTCTCTTCCCCATCTCATCTCTCTTTCCTTCATCTCCTCTTCCTCTTCCTCTCTTCATCTCTCTTTTCCATCCTCTTCCATCCATCTCTTTCATCTCCTCTTTCATCTCTTTCCTTTCATCTCTCTTTTCCATCTCTTTCATCTCTCTTTCATCTCTTTCATCTCTTTCATCTCTCTTTCAGTCTCTTTCATCTTTCATCTCGCTCAATGCTCATGTAACTCATCTCGCTCACGTCTTCTCTTCAGTCTCTTAACAAATGTCTCTTTCGTCTTTCATCATAGCTCGTCTTTCACGTCTGGCTCGTCTCTGGCTCGTCTGTTTCATTAACAAGTATGGCTCGTGTGTAATGTAATCAAGTGTGTAAATTATCCATGAGTTATATCAAATTAATTAAATTATTACCGTCGTGTCGTGTGTCAGGTGTGCCGTGTGCCGTGTGCAAATTAAGATTATTATCAGATTAATGCCAATACCGATTACCGGTGTGCTTCAAGTCTTACCGTTAATTACCAAAGTCTTCGTCGTTATTGCATGTATGTGCCCAGGTGTATCCAGGTGTGCCCAGGTGTGCCCAGCTGTTGCCAAGGTCTCAGGTCGCGCTCTCATTGGGCAGGCCCGTGTCGGGTTGGTCACCGGCCCGGAGCTGGTCATGCCATGGCCCCAGGTGAGCTCGAGGATCTGCTCGCAGCTCACCCCAGATGGTTCCTTCGCCGTCGCCCACTTGTAGAAACTGGTGATCGTGGAGAGCTGCCAAGCCTGGTGACACACCTGGGACACCTAGGACACACCACCGACCTCCTAAGGGAGACACACCACAAGTGAGAGACACACCTGACACCTGACACCTGAACACCTGGGTGGGGACAGACCTGGGACACACCTGACACCTGGGGACACACCTGTGTGGGGACACACACCTGGGACACACCTGGGGACACCTGGGGAACACCTGGGGGTGGGGACACACCTGGGACACACCTGGGCGCTGAGGGACACACACACCTGGAGTGACAGCACCTGGGGACACACCTGGGACACCTAAGAGACACACCTGTGACACACCTGGGACACACCTGGGATCACACGGACACCTGCAGACAGGGACACCTGGGGACACTGGGACACGCACCACCTGGGGACACCCGACACACCTGGGGACAGCCGTGGGGACACACACCTGGGGACACCTTGGGACACCTGAGGGACACACCTGGGACACACCTGGGACACACCTACAGGTTTACCACCATAGGATACCTGTGGGGACACACGCACCTAGGGTTAATGCGAGGGGGATTGGGGAATTTCTCGCAGATTTGGGATGTCCCCAATGTCAATCCTCCCAGTGTCCAATGTCCAAATGTCCCTTAATGCCCCATTGTCCCCAATCCCAGTGTCCCCATGTCCCCCAGATGTCCAGTGTGTCTCAGTGTCCCCAATCCCCCAGTCCCCCAGTCAATCCCCTCAATAATGTCCCCAGTGTCCCCAGTGTCAAGTGTCTCCAATCCCCAATCCCACAGTGTCCCCAATCTCTCCCAAATGTCCCAAATGTCAATGTCCCCTCTGTCCCTGCTGTGTCACTGTTCACGTCCCCAGTGTCACGTCCCCATGTCTGGTCACTGATCCCCCAATCCCCTCAATCCCACCAGTGCATGTCTAAATGTCCCAGATGTCAGCTGTCAGTCAAAATGTCCCCAACTCACAGGTTCTCGTCCATGATTGTCATGTCCTTGTCCTGGCTGTCCCGCGTGTCCCCGGCCCGCTGTCCCGGCGGCTGTGTCTGGCAATGCTGTCCCCAACAATGCGCAGCCCGCTGTCCCTGGCCCGGCTGTGCGTCGCTGCGCTGTCCCTCGACCCCGGCTGTCGGCTGTCCCAACCCGCTGTCCCCGCTGTCCCAGCCAGCTGCGCTGTCCCCAGCACTGTCACGCGATCCCCAACCCCGCTGGTCCTAGCCCAGCTGTCGGTGTGTCACAGCATGTCGCGCGCGTGACCGACTCCCCGGCGTCTGAAGCAGGCGACATCGACGCCACTGGGCATCGCCGGGCCTCGACCCCAGTCCCACAACCCCGGCTGTCGACCCTGCTGGATCGACAACTTCAAGCCTCCATCGTGCCACCGGGCGTGGCAGCAAGGTGGGGGCGCCTCGATCAGGTAGCTCATGGTGCACCTGACAGGTGGGCAGCTAGGTGTAGACACCCGCAACAGGTGTCCATCAGGCGTGTCCTGTGGGCTCAGGGCCTTCAGGGCAACTGGTGTGGCGACATGATCCTGCTGGACGACAGCGCCTCCAGCGTCGCGGCACCTGGGAGCAGGGTGTGAGCACCTAGACAGGTGTGGGAAGTCACCCTGAGGACAAGGTGGAGCCCTGGAGTGTGACGACCTGGGACAGGTGTGCACCTGTGGGAGGAATTACTGTGTCACCTGGGAGGACAGGTGTGCACAGGTCGCGACACCTGGGCAAGGTGGGTGTGTGGGTCGCTGGGCGTCACCTGGAGCACAGGTGTGTCAACCTGGGACAGGTGTGGGACACCTGGGACAGGTGTGGGGTCACCTGGGAAGGTGTGGGTCACCTGCACAGGTGTGGGAGTCACGTGGGGGTGTGGGGGTCACCTGAGAAGGTGTGGGGTGCACCTGGGACAGGTGTGGGGGTCACCTGGGACAGGTGTGCCCAGGTGTGTGTGGGGCACCTGGGGACAGGTGGGCACATGTGATGGGGGGGCACCTGGGACAGAGGGTGTGGGGCACCTGGGGACAGGTGTGCTGGGGTCACCTGGGGACAGGTGGGCACAGGTGATGCACCTGGGACAGGTGTGGGGCCACCTGGGGGAAGCTGTGATCACCTGGGAAAGGTGTGGGGTCACCTGGGACAGGTGTGGGGAGTCACCTGGGACAGGTGTGTGGGGGTCACCTGGGCACAGGTGGGCACAGGTGTGGGGGCACCTGGGACAGGTGTGGGGCACCTGGGACAGGTGTGGGGGGCACCTGGGGAAGGTGGGGGGTCACCTGGGCACAGGTGTGGGGTCACCTGGGGATGGGGTCACCTGGGGACAGGTGTGGGGCACCTGGGACAGGTGTAGGGGGCACCTGGGGAAGGTGGGCACGGGGGTCCTGGGGGTGTGGGGTCCTGGGGTCCTGGTGTCCCTGGTGTGTGGTCCTGGCTGTGTGTGTGGTCCACCTGGGTGGTCTCGGTCCACCTGGTGTGGGGTCCTGGGGTCGGGTCGGCCTCCGTGTATGGGGTCTTTGGTGTCCTGGAGTCCACCTGTGTCCCTGGTCCACCTGCATTTCTGTGTGTCATGGCAAATTAATGGGGTCCCTAGATGGGGTCATTCTGGGGAGTCCACCACCTGGGGCCAGTGGGCATGGAGTGGGGCTGGGTGGAGGGATTCACCTGGGCACAGGTGGGTCTGGGAATGTGTCCTGGGGGTCCACCTGGCTTCTGGTCGGATTCCACAAGTGTGTCCACACACAAGCTCCTCACACACCTGGGCTGTTCCTACCTGTCCTGCACACACTGTCTCCTGCTCTGTTGTCCATCTGCTCACCTGTCCATCCATCCTCCTGTCCTGCTTTCCTCCTGTCCATGGTTCCACCTGTCGGCTCCTGTCCTCCATCCATCCTCATCAGGTCCTGTCCTGTCCCCCATCCATCCGTCTCATCACCTGTCCTCTCATCCCCTCATCCTCATTGCCCCTCACCTGTCCACCTGTCCTCATCCATATCCGTCTCACCTGTCCTGTCCTCTCACCTGTCCTCATCACCTGTCCTCTCATCGGCTCACCTGTCCAAACTCACTGTCCATCTGTCCTCTCATGATCGGCTCATGATCCTCTGCTGTCTCTGTCCCTATCCCTCCTGTCCTCACTGTCCCTCACCTGTCCCTCTCACCTGATCCTCCACCTATCCCTTCCTACCCTGTCACCCCAAGATGATGAGTTCGACAACCCTAGGAATCGATCAGCCATGATAGGAACATCCAGACTGGCCTGATCTACATCCTGACCAGCGTGCCCTACCCCTAGGCTGCATCACCATCCCCTGTTCATCGAGGCTGTGCACCGACATCATTGAGTGCACCCTGGCTTTTTCTGGATACACCTGGGTGCACCACAGGATACACCTGGGTACAGCTGGGTGGCAACATGGGTACACCTGGGCTCACCTGTGCCCCTGCCCATGTGGGCTGCTGCATCACCATCCCTGTTCAAATGAGGCTGTGCACCGACAAGTGGGTGCACCACACAGGCACACCTAGACACCTGGGTGCACCTGGGCACCTGGGTAACAGGGGATACACCTGGGTTGCAGCTGGGTAACACCTGGGTGCACCTGGGTGCACCTGAGCCACCTCTGGGTGCACCTGTGCCCTGAACATCACCATCCCTGTTCATCCCGATTTATTGCACCGACATCATTGGAGTGCACCTAGCACACAAGGATACACCTGGAATACCTGGGCACACCTGGGCTACCTGGGCACACTGCCTGGGCACAGCAGGATACACCCTGGGTACACCTGGGATACACACCTGGGTACAGCTGGGTAACACCTGGGTGAAACACCTGGGGCACACCTAGGGCAACTTAGATTTTACCTTCCATTCCTTCCATTCCATTCAGTTTCCACACCATTATTTCAAACTCCCTAAACTCCATTATCCCCTTCCCATGGTTTCCTTCCTTGTCAAGCAAACCCCTATTGTGTTGGGCTCCGTGCTTACAAATGGCTGCCTTTTCTAAGGCCTTGCCGTCCCTGGTCCATTCCATTGTCCCTGGTCCCTTCCGGGTCCACCTGGGGCAAGTCCATTTGGTCCCTGGTTTCCTGGTCCACCTGGGCAGTCCATTGCCTTGGTCCACTGGTCCCTGGGTTGGTCCACATGGTCCACCTTGGTCCTGTTGGTCCACCTGGGGTCCTGGGTTGGTCCTGTGTGTGTCGGGTGTCCTTGTGTGGGGTGTGATCCAGGTTTCCACTGGTCGCCATGTCCACCTGTCCACCTGTGGGGTGATCCGGTCCTTCCTTCGTTTCCTGTGTGCTTGGCTCGGGGCTGTGGTCCCTGTGGGGTCGTGATCAGTCCTGTGTGTCCTTGATCCAGTCCATGTGTGTGTGGTCAGGTGTGTCCGTCACCCTGTTTCTCTCGTTTCCACTTCTCGGCCCTGGGGCCACTTCTGGTCCTTCCTGGTCCTCCATATTCCTCCTGGGGTCTCCTGGGGCACTCACCTGGGGCTGTGTCCACCTGGGGCTTTCCTGCTCACCTGGGCTCACCTGCACAGCTCACCTGTGCAGCCTCACCCGGACTCACCTGAGGCTGGCTCACCTGTGCCAGCTCACCTGGGCACAGCTCACCTGGGCTCACCCGGGCTCACCTGTTGCTCCACGGTGTCCACGCAGGCGTTAAGCGCCTCTGGGTACCAGCGAGTACACCTGCTACGCGTGTCTGCCTTCATCAGCATCGAGATGTGCCAGATGCGCCCGGCGTGCTGATCCGAGCGGCAGCAGCGGCTGTACAGACTGTTCGGCTTCAGGTACACCTGGGGACACCTGGGCACACCACTGGGATACCTGAGATACACCCTGGGACAGGTATGGGACGAATGGGTATGGGACAGTGTGACAGGTGCTTAGCCAGATCGCCCGGCGTGCACTGATCCGAGAAAACCGGCGGCTGTGTCGCTGCTCCAGCAGGGCCCTTCAGGTACACCTGCTGGGCGCAGGTGTGACACACCTGGGGATACCTGTAGAGATACACCTGGGGACAGGTGGCTTGGCACACCTGGGATACGCACCTGGGCAGCACCTGGAGCACACCTGGGTACACCTAGGACAGGTATGGGACGGAGTACAGATGTGTGCCCCAGATCGCCGCGGCGTGCTGATCCGAAAAACCCGGCGGCTGTCGCTGCTCCAGCAGGGAGCCCTTCAGGTACACCTACTGACAGGTGTGACTGACACACCTGGGGATACCTGAGATACACCTGGGCACACCTGGGCACACCTGGGGACAGGTATGGGACAGGTACAGATGTGCCAGATGCGCCCGGCTGATGCTTTGATCCGAAAGAAACCCGAAAGCGGCTGCGGCTGCCTCCAGCAGGGCCTCCAGGTCCGCCTGGGGACAGGTGTGACGTACTTACCACGAGGGATACCTGAGATACACCTGGGGACGGGTGTGACACACCTGAGGATACACCTGGGCACACCTGGGCACACCTGGGTACACCTAGGACAGGTATGGGACAGGTACGGAACGGGTGTGCCAGGTCGCCCGGCCCGTGCTGATCCGGCTTGGCTGTGAGCTCGTTCCAGCAGGGCCTTCAGGTACACCTGGAGGCACACCTGGGGACAGGTGTGACACTGCGATGGGGACACCTGGGCGCACCTGGGGACGGGTGTGACACTGCGACGGACACCTGGGGACACTCGCGTGCACCTGGAGCACACCTGGGGACACCTGGATACACCCTGGAGCCGCCTGCAGGGACAGGTATGGAACGGAGTACAGGGTGTGCCAGATCTCTGACTTCATATCACAGGTGTCATAAGATGTCACGGAGGTGTCTGGGTGACACCGGTAACCAGGTGATCTCACCCGCGTCGTCAGGTGATGCTCACACAAGGTGTTATCACAGGTGTTACGGTGACAGAGGGTGACGGGTAACACGCACCGCATTAACAGGTGTCTGGGGTGATCTCAGGTAACTCAGGTGTGTTGTTCACCTGGCAGGAACCGCACCCTGGTGCGTGGCCATCGGCGTTCCAGGTGCTTGACGGAGGTGCTATAGCACGGGTGTGACAGAAGGATAACAGGTGTTATAGCACAGGTGTTATCTGGAGGTGTTATCACAGGTGTCACGGGTGATCGCAGGGTGATCTCACGATGGTGTTCACCTGGCAGGAACCGCCACCTGGTGCGTGGCCCGTCCAGGTGTGACAGGTGCTTTTATAGCACAGGTGTGACCAGATACTTAACAGGTGCTTTATAGCACGGGTGTTATCACGGAGTGTTATCACAGGTGTTACAGGTGTTACGGATATCGCAGGTGTTATAGCACAGGTGTGTCACTGGAGGTGTCACAGGTGATCTCACAGGTAACTCAGGTGTGTTCACCTGGCGGGAACTGCCCGCTTACTCTGTGGTTGTGGCCATCGTGTCACGGATGTGACAGGTGCTATATAGCGCAGGTGTTATCACAGGTGTGACAGATATCCACAGAGTGTTATAGCACAGGTGACACATGTAACCTTAGGGCGTGACACACAGGTGTCACGGGTGATCTCTCAGGTAACTCAGGTGTGTCACCCGGCAGGAACAACGCTGAGTGCGTAGCCGCATCGTGTTCCAGGTGTGACCAGGTGCTATAGCACAAGGTGTGACAGATATCACAGGTGCTGCTATAGCACGGGTGGGACTTCAGAGATAACAGGTGCTATAGCACAGGTGTTACCGGAATCGATGATATCACAGGTGTGACAGGTGCTATAGCACAGGTATTGTTGACAGATATCACAGGTGTTATCACGGAGTGTTACAGATACCACAGGTGATTGATTGCTATAGCACAGGTGTTACCCAGGTGACACAGGTGATGATCTCACGGTTGTGTTCACCTGGCGGGAACCGCGCCCTGCTTCGTGGCCATCGTGTCACAGGTGTGACGGAGTGTTATAGCACAGGTGTTACAGGTGTCACGAGTGTCACAGGTGATCTCACAGAATGTGTCACCCGGCAGGAACCCGCACTCTGGTTGTGGCCATTGTGTCACAGGTGTGACGGGTGCTATAACACAGGTGTGTGACAGATATCACAGGTGTTATAGCACAGGTGACACATGTGTAACAGGTGTCACAGGTGTCACAGGTGATCTCACAGGTGTGTGTTCACCTGGCAGGAACCGCTTACTCTGAGTGCGTGGCCATCCAGGTGTGACAGGTGCTATAGCACAGGTGTTATCACAGGTGTTATCACAGGTGTTATAGCACGGTGACACAGAGTCTGGGTGATCTCACGAGGTGTGCTCACCTGGCAGGAACCGCACCCTGGTGAAATTGGCCATGCGTGTCACCAGGTGTGACGGGTGCTATAGCACAGGTGTGACAGATATAACGAGGTGCTATAGCACAGGTGTGATCACGGATGTTACAGGTGATCTCACAGGTGGTGACATGGAATTGCATTAGCACAGGTGTTATCACGAGTGTCACAGGTGTCACGGTGATCTCGGAAGGTAACTCCAGGTGTGTCACCTGGCAGGAACCGCACGCACCCTGGTGCGTGAAAGCCAGCCGTGTTCCAGGTGTGACGGGTGCTTTTGTGGCGCGGCGTGACAGATATAACGGGTGCTATAGCACAGGTGGAAGGACTAGAGATAACAGGTGCTATAGCACAGGTGTTACAGGTGTTATCGCAGGTGTGACGGGTGCTTTATAGCACAGTGTGACAGATATCACAGGTGTTATCACAGGTGTTACAGATACCACAGGTGCTATAGCTTTACAGGTGTTACAGGTGACACAGGTGATCTCACGGTTAATGGTGTCTACCACCTGGCGAGGAACGCGCGCCTGCTTTCGTGGCCATCGTGTCACAGGTGTGACAGGTGCTATCACAGGTGTTATCACAGGTGTTACAGATATCACAGGAGTGTTATGGCACGAGGTGTCACAGGTGTCTGGGTGATCTCACAGGTGTGTTCACCCGGGCGGGAACGCACCCTGCTGCGTGGCCATGTCGTGTCACAGGTGTGACGGAGTGCTATAGCACAGGTGTGACAGAGATAGCAGGTGCTGCTAGCACAGGTGTTATCACAGGTGTTAGCATCACCAGTGTTATCACGGGTGTTTATGGCACAGGTGTTACAGGTGTCACAAGGTGTCACAGGTGATCTCACGGGTGTGATCGCCGGCAGGAACCGCGCACTCTGGTTGGTAGCCATTGTGTCACGAGAGTGTGACGGAGTGCTATAGCACAGGTGTGACAGATATCACAGGTGTTATAGCACAGGTGACAGCACGTGCCGGCAGGTGTCACCAGGTGTCACGAGTGATCTCACGGGTGTGTTCACCTGGCAGAGGTGCCCGCACTCTGGTGCTGCCGGTGGCCATCCAGGTGTGACAGCAGGTGCTATAGCACGGGTGTTATCACAGGTGTTATCACAGGTGTTATAGCACAGGTGACACATGTAACAGGTGTCACAGGTGTCTGCGTGTTGATCTCACAGGTGTGCTCACCTGGCGGGAACCGCACACCCTGGTGCGTGGCCATCGTGTCACAGGTAGCTGACAGGTGCTATAGCACAGGTGTGACCAGATATAACAGGTGCTATAGCACGGGTGTTATCACGGTGTTACAGGTGATCTCACAGGTGTGACCGGGTGCTGCAGCTACAGGTGTTATCACGGAGTGTCACGAGGTGTCACAGGTGATCTCACAGGTAACTCAGGTGTGTTCACCTGGCAGGAACCCGCACCCTGGATCAGAGTGGCCATCGTGTTCCAGGTGTGCGTGTCGGCTGCAAACTTCCCTCTGCTACTGCCCGGGGGATGCTTAAGCGTCTTCAACTTCATGCCCATCAGGTGAAGGCGCACTGGACACACCTGAGACCCCCAAAGTACCCAGGGAACCCCCAAACCACACCTGGGCACACCTGGGGAACCCCCAAAAATACACCTGGGCACATCTGGGCACACCTGGGAACCCCAAGATACCTGGGCACACCTGGGAACCCCAAATGCACCTGGGAACCTTCCCAAAACACACCTGGGCACGCGGAAACCCCAAATTACCTGGGAACCCCCAAAATGCACCTGGGCACACCTGGGAACGCCCAAATTGCCTGGGAACCCCCAAAACACACACCTAGGCACACCTGGGGAACCCCAAAATGCACCTGGGGAACCTCCACTTAGCTTGCACCTGGGAACCCTCAAAACCACCCGCAAACACCACCTGGGGCACACCTGAGCACCTGGAGCTCCTACCGCAAAATACCTGGGAGTCCCCAGAACAACACCTTGCGGAGCCCTAAAAGACCTGGGGAGCTAGAAACACACCTGGGCACACCTCTCGGCTCACCCTGGGCTCACCTGGGAGGACACACACACACCTGGGCACACCTGGGCACAGCTGGGGGCACACCTGGGGCTCACCTGGGCTCACCTGGGCACACCTGGGGGCACACCTGGGGCACACCTGAGACATCTGCGACATCTGGGCACACCTGGGCACACCTGGGCACACCACGGGGCACACCTGGGCACCTGTAAGGCACACCTGGGAGACACCTGGGGGCACATCTGGGACATCTGGGGGCACACCTGGGCACACCTGGGCACACCTGGGCACACCGCACACCTGGGCACACCTGGGCTCACCTGGGCTCACCTGTCCCGCAGGTTCCAGTGGTGTGGTGGTTAGTGCCGATGCCCGCCAGGGCTCCTCTGCATCCCTGCGTCTACTGGCGAGAATCCAGGAGGCTTCAGTCTTGAGGCAGGAGACACCCGGGCAGTGAGTGAGCACACACCTGGGGCACCTATGGGCACACCTGGGGCACACCGCAAGACACCCTGGCACACCTGGGGACACCTGGGCACACCTGGGGGCACCTGGGGGCACCTGCTGCACACACACACACCTGGGGCACACCTGGGCACAGCCTTGGAGCACCTGGGCACACCTGGGACACACCTTACCTGGGATGTGGGCACCTGGGCACACCTGCACACCTGCACACCTATGGGCACACTGCCTTGGAGCACCTGGGCACCTGGGACACACCTGGGATATGCCTGGGCACACCTGGAGCACACCTGGGACACACACTGGGATATGCCTGGGCACACCTATGGGCACACCTGAGGCACACCTGGGGCACCTGGGCGCACCTGGGGCTTGCCCACCCTCACCTGGCCGGGTTTTCTCTCCGGTTGAGGTGGGACCCGAAGAACTTACTACTGAGGAGGAACGCACCTGGAACACACCTGGAACACCTGGGGGCACACCTAGGACACACCTGGGACACACCTGGGGCGCCTGGGGGCACACCTGGGACCCACCTCATGGATACCTGGAACTCACCTGGAAACCCCCTTGGACACCTGGGACCCACCACAGAGACCCCCTTGGGACTCTCCTTGGGCACCTGGGGGCACACCTGGGCAGCACACACACCTCCCGCACCTGGAGGCTCACCTGGGACCCACCTGAGACCTTCACTGGATACCTGGAGACTCACCTGGGACCCACCTGTGGGACCCTCCTTGGACACCTGGGACACACCACGCAGGACCTTTCCTGAACACCTGGGACACACCTTGGACTCACACCTGCAGGACTCACCTGGGACTCTCACCTTGGATACCTGGAACACACCTGGGACACCTGGGACACTCCCTCCCGTGCCACCTGGGACTCACCTGGAGCTTACCTATAGAGACCGGACCCTCTCCCTGAACACCTGGGAGGCTCACCTGGAGGCACACCTGGGACCCCTTGGACACCCTGGAACGCACCTGGAACTTTCCTTGGATACCTGGGACTCACCTGGGACACCTGGGACCCTCCCTCCAGCCACCTGGGACTCACCTGGAGCTTACCTAGAGACCCCCTGGGACCCTCCCTTGGATACCTGGGACACACCTGGAACTTTCCTTGGATGCCACCTGGGACTCACCTGGGACCCCAGGACACCTGGAGTTGAGTCCCCATCCCCCAAAATAAAGGCACAGGTGGCTCCTCCAAGGTGTGTCCAGGTGCGTTTGTTTATTGCTCAGATGAGGGAGTGGGGAGGAAAGAAATTCCCAAAAATCAAATCTCCCAAAAACACATTAAAAAAAGAGAAGATCACTATCCCCAAAATGCCAGACCACACCCAAAAGAGGACAAAAAGATCCCAGATCTCCCCAAAAGGCACAAAAAGATCCCCAAAGATACAAAAAAGAAAGAAAAGAAAATCACACACAAAAGTGCGAAAAGCCACAAAAAGAGCCAAAGGGGACAAAAAGATCCCAAAGTCTCCAAAAGCACAAAAATCAGAAACAAAAGACAAAACAAAAGCAAAAATCCACAGAAATCCCCAAAAGGGATTCCAGAGCCACCAAAAGACCAAAAGGGACCAAAAAGATCCCCAGAAATCTCTCCAAGAGCACAAGAGCCAAAGAGAATGTCAAAAATGAGAAAAAATTGCAAAAAGGTCAGCCAAAGAGCCAAAAGGAATTCCAGACCTGCGGATAAAAGGCCAAAAAGGGGACAAAAAGATTCCCCAAAATCTCCCAAAGAGAAACACAAAACCCCAAAAAGACACGAACAGAGAAAAAGATCACAGAAAGTCCAAAAGGATTCCCAAAGCCACAATGAGAACAAAAGAGGACCAAAAGATCCCCAAAGTCTCCCCAGAAAACTAGCAAAAGAATCCACAAAGGAAATAAAAATTGTAAAAAGTGCATAAAAGAGCAAAGGGTCAAACTCAGCAGATGAGACCATAAGGACACATAGCAAAAAGAAATTTCCCACAAAGAGAGGAGCCCAAGATAGAAGAGATAAAGACAGGGAGGCATACAGAAAGCCCCAGAAAAGGAGACAAAAAGAGTCCAGTACACACAAAAGGCCACAGAAGGGACAAGAAAAAGAAAAGATCACTGCAAAAAAGACAAAAGGAGTTATAGTAAAGATCCCAGAAAGACCCACAAAGGACCAGAGCCAAAGAACAAAAGGATTTTTAAAAGGTCAAGACAAAGGCAAAGGACACAGAAAGGGGACAAAAGAGGAAAATTTCGAGGATATCCCAAAAGGACCCAGGGATTCCAGACCACAAAATCCCAAAAGGGAAAAAGATCCCAGACCTACAAAAGAAACCACAAAAGGATTTAAAGAATCCGAGCCTCAAAAAGGTTCTCCAAAGAAAAGGCACAAAGAGATCCTGGGCCCAAAAGGCATGAGGCTCACAAAGGAGCGCAGGAGCCAGGAAAGATCAAAGATAAAGGACCAGAGACAAAGGCCAGAGAGATCCCCAAAGATTCCCCAAGGCTCCCAAAAGGCTCCCAAAAACGCCACAAAAGACCCTGAAAGGAGTCTGAGGAATCTCAACAAAACCCCCAAAAAGGAAAACAAAAGGGGTCCGAGAGAGATAAAAAATACCCTCAAAAGAAACTCCCCAAAAGATCCCAGAAAAACAAGAGTTAAAAACCCTAAAAAACCAAAGGAAACAGAAAAGGGATCCTAAAAATCCCAAAAGGAATCCAGAAAAAAAGGCCAAAACACCCAAAATCCCCCCTATCAAAACATCCCCCAGAAAAACCCAAAATCCACCCCCCAAAAATTCCAAAAGATCCAAAAGATCCCCAAAAATTCCGAAAGGGAGATTCCAGAATCCCCCAAAATCTCTCTCAAAGAATCCCACAAAATCCAAAGGAAATGCCCGAAGGAAATATCCCAAAAAGTCCAGGAGCCTCAAAGATCTCCCAAAAATTCCCCAAAAATCAAAAAAATCCCACAACACTTACCCAGATCCCAGCCTCAAAAGGAAATCCCAGTCCCCAAAGGATCCCCAAAAGATATAGAGAGAATCCAAAAATCCCCAAATAGTCCCAAAAATCCTAAAAAAATCCCCCAAAAAGATCCAAAAATTCCCAGATCCCCAGATAAAAAAGAAAAATCCCCAGTCCCAAAAAGAAATCCCCAGGCTCCCCAAAAATAAAAAGATCCCAAAAGAAATCCCAAAAGCACAAAAGTAAAAAGAAAGAGTCCTAAAAGATCCCAAAAATCCCCAAAAATCCCATCCCCCAAAATCCAAAAATATTCAAAAAGTTGAGAAAATCCCCAAAAGAATAAAAAAGAGAGAAATCCCAAAAAATCCCCAAAAGATCAAAAAGGTCCCCAAAAGTCCCCAAAAAATCCCCAAAAAGTCCCCAAAATCCCCAAAAGAGTCCCCAAAAAATAAAAAAAGAGAAAATCCCAAAATCCCAAAGGATCCCCAAAAAGAAATCCCCAAAAAGATCCCAAAAAGTCCCCAAAAGGAAACAAAAACTCCCAGAAAAAGTCCCCAAAAATATCCCCAAAAGAATCCCAAAAGAAACAGAGTTTCTACCACTCAAAAGTCCCCAAAGATCATATCCCCAAAGGTGTCCTCCCAAAAATCCCCAAAAGAAATCCCCAAAAATCCCAAAAGTCCCAAAAGAAATCAGTCTACAAAAGAAATCCCCAAAAGTCCCCAAAAGAAATCCTAAAAAAGTCCCAAAAATCCTACGCCAAAAAAATCCCCAAAAGTCCAGAATCGAAAAAATCTCAAAAAGATCCCAAAAACTAAAAGTCAAAGAAATCCCAAAAACCCCAAAAGTCCCAGAATGCACCATCCCCAAAGGAAATGCCAAAAGCGAAAAAGTCCCCAAAAATCCCAAAATTCAAAAATCCCCAAAGTCCGAAGTCCCCAAAATCCCAAAGATTTCCCAAAATCTACAGATTCCCGCCCAGCGCCGCTCCCCTCACGTGACGCGCCCATCACGTCATTGAGGCGTGGAAACTATACCCTGCAATGGTGGGCGTCACCGCGCTCCGCTGCACGCCGTGGCGTCACCTCGGCCCGCACCGATGGGCGTGGCTCCGAGACATGGCGCCGCTGCACTGTGCTCTGTGGCCGTGAAGCGCGTCATTGACTTCGCCGTCAAGGTAAAACCCCAAAAATCCCCAAAATTCCCAAGAAGCCCAAAATTACCCCAAGAAGAAGTCCCGCCGAGTTTTGGCGGGAGAAAAGGAAAAACGCGGAGTTTTGGCGGGAGTTGGTTGGTTGGAGGAGGCGAAAGGAGTCAGAGAGGTGGGTTGAGATTGGGAGATTTTACACAGGACTTACAGATTTTGAGGGATTTTTAGGGGACTGAGGGATTTTGAGGACGCAGGACAGGATGACACAGGGATTTTGGGAGCAGAGCGGTGCAGGGAGTTTGGGATTTTGAGGGATGCCTGCGAGGTAGTGCTTGGGGGCATTTTCAGAGGAATTTTTGGGAGGATTTTTGAGATTTTAAGAGGAATTTTTGATTTGAGGAGAGGAATTTTAGGAGATTTTTGGGATTTTAGGTTGGAGCTAGATTTTGAATTTTGTGTACAGGTGACTGAGGGAATTTACACTGAGAATTTTGGTTACAGAGTTTTGGGATTTTTAAGGTTGAGGAGGAATTTTTGGGGGATTTTGGGAATTTGGAGGCGATTTTGGGAGTTTTGGGAGTTGTTGGGAGGAGTGAGGGAAAGTTTGGGAGGATTTTTCAGGGGATTTTGGAGGGATTTTTGGGGAATTTCAGGGATTTTGGGAGACTGAGGGAAAATTTTTGGGAGAATTTCCAGGGATTTAAAGGCGGGCTGGGGGAATTTGAATTTGTGGGCGATTTTGAGGGAGTTTTGGGATTTTTAGGATTTGGGATTTTAAGCAGAATTTTTGAGAATTTTGGGCATTTCGCAGGAGTTTAAAGGATGATTTTTGGGGAGGATTTTTGGGGATTTTGGTTGAGTGTGGATTTTTGGGGAATCTGGGGGATTTTGGGAATTTAGCCGATTTTGGGGATTTTTGCGAGATTTTTGGGATAGAAATACAAGGGAGGAGAATGAGGAGTTTAAAGGGCAGGGTGGTTAAGGGAATTTGAGGAGATTTGGGCGATTTTGGGGAATTTCAGGGGATTTTTAGGAATTTTGAGGGATTTTTTCCGGATTTTTGGAGACACAGGTGATTTTTGAAGTACAAGGAGGATGCTGATTTAAGATTTTGTACATCGGATAGCAGGATTTCTTGAGGAGAATGGGAGATCTGGGGAGGGAATTTTAAGTGTGAGGCGATTTTAGAGGGAGTGAATGGAATTTTTGAAGCGATTTTCAGGAGTTTTCGGATTTTTGGAGATGGAGAGGGAGGAGGAGATTTTGGGAGGATTTATTGTGAGGGATTTTTAGATTTTCAGGGATAGCGAGGATTTTTAAGATTTGGATTTTGAATTATTTTTCGAAAGGCATTTTTAGCAGGATTTTGGGGATTTTTTCAGCGTTTTGCGATTTTCAGGGAGTTTTTCGATTTTCGATTTTCGAGGGATTTTTCGACTTTTGAGATTTTTGCGATTTTTGGGAGATTTTCGAGGGATTTTGGCGATTTTCGGGGATTTTTCGAGGAGAGTTTTGATTTTACTGATTTTTGAGGATTTTCGAGGGATTTTTCGGCGAGTTTTTCGATTTTTCGAGAGGAGGATTTGTGGATTTTTTCAGGTGATTTTTAGGGATTTTTCGAGAGTTTTTGAGACTTTTCGAGGGGATTTTTTCGAGATTTTCGGTGATTTTGTGGATTTTTCGGTGATTTTTCGGTGATTTTTTCGGGGATTTTTTGGGGATTTTTCGGTGATTTTTTCGGGGATTTTTGGGGATTTTAGAGTTTTTTTCGGTGATTTTTTCAGAAGATTTTTGAGTTTCCGGGATGCAGATTTTTCGAGGGATTTTTCAGATTTTTGGGAGATTTTTTTCGCGGGATGTGGATTTCGGCGATTTTTTCGGCGATCCGGGATTTTTGATTTTTTCGGTTGATTTTTTAGGGGATTTTTTTCGGATCTCTACTGGGATCGGCGATTTTTGATTTTTTTTGATTTTTGGGATTTTTCCAGGAGGGATTTTTGGGGGATTTTTTGATTTTTTCCAGGGGAGTTTTTGATTTTTCAGGGGGATTTTTTGGGAGGATTTTTGGGATTTTTTTCTGCGGGGATTTTTCGATTTTTAGATTTTTCTGGGATTTTTTCTCAGATTTTTGGAGTTCCCAAGGTGGGCGCTCACCCTGGGCAGGTGCGCAGATGCCGCGTGGCGCCCGAGGCGAACCTGTGATTGCAGAGCCAGAGCGTGAAACCGCAGCAGCAGCAGCGGCGCTGAACCCACGTTCTCTTGAGGTCGCGCCCTGGAGGGAGGCGCGATGAGGGATGAGGGGAGGCGGGAAGGCCAAAGGGAGAGGTGATTGCGGCAGTCCCTGGGGACCAAGGCCAGCCAGGTGAGAGCACACCTGGGCGCACCTGGAGCACACCCTGGGTGCACCTGGGCAGCACACCTGGATGCACCTGGGCACACCTGGATGCACCTGGGCAGACCTGGGCAGCACCCGCAAGGCGCACCTGGGATACGCCACCTGGGCACACCTGGGTGGGATGCACCTGGGCACACCTGGGATGCATGCAGCAGGGACACCTGGGGACAGCTGGCCACGCCTGGAGCACACCTGGAGCACACACAGGGCACACCTGGACACACCTGCTGGGATGCGCCCGGATGCCTGAGAGGAATGCACCTGGGCACACCTGGGATGCCACCTGGGCACACCTGGACACCACCTGGGCGCCTGGGGATACACCTGGGATACACCTGGGATACACCTGGGCGCACCGCCTGGATGCACCACGGATACACCTGGGCACACCTGGATGCACCTGCCAGGCACACCCTGGGATACACCTGGGCGCACCTGGATACACCTAGGGGACAGCTGCAGGATACACCTGGAGCGCACCTGCTGGATGCACCCTGGGCAGACCACGGCACACCTGGGCAGGACCACCATGGGCACACCTGGGCAGCACCTGGGCACACCTGGGCACACCTGGGATGCACCTGGGATTGCACCTGGGATGCACCTGGAGCGCACCTGGGCACACCTGGGCACCCTGGATACACCTGGGCACACCTGAAGGATATACCTGGGATGCACCTGGACAGAGTCACCTGGGATACGTGGGTGGGCGCACTGGGGTGACCAATGGCTGACGTCGCTGGGGACCAAAGGCCAGCCAGGTGGAGCACGCCTGAGATATACCTGGATACGCACCTGGATACACCTGGGCACACCTGGGCGCACCTGGGTACACCTGGGATACACCTGGATGCACCTGGGCGCACCTGCGATCACACCTGTGGACACACCTGGGCATCACCTGGGCACACCTGGGCATGCACCTGGGATGCACGCACCTGGGATGCACCCGCGCCTGGGATACACCTGGGCGCACCTGGGATAGACCTGGGATAGCACCTGGGATACACCATGGGATACACCTGGATACACCTGGATACACCTGGGCACACCTGGGCACACCTGGATGCACCTGGGCACATCCTGCCTGGGATACACCTTTTCGCACACCTTGCACACCTGGCACACCTGGGGGCACACCTGGGCACACCTGGGTACACCTGGGATACACCTGGAGGGATTTTGGGTGTTTTCTAGGATGTTTTTGGAGCTATTTTGGGATAATTTTTAGGATATTTTTGGGATATTTTTTGGGATAATTGTGATATTTTTGGGATATTTTTGGATATTTTCAGGATAATTTTGGGATAATTTTGGAATTATTTTGGGTATAATTTTTAACCCTTTTCCCCAGGAGACCCTAGCCGGCCCTGCCAGGATTTACGGATAATTTTGGGATATTTATTGGATATTTTTAGGATATTTTTTAGGACACTTTTGGGATATTTTCAGGATAATTTTTAACCTCTTTCCCCCCAGGAGACCCTAAGCACTCTGCCCTGGCCATAAGGTGATTTTGGGATAATTTCGAGATATTTTTAGGATATTTTCAGGATATTTTTCAGGACAAGTTTGGGATATTTTTTAGGACACTTTTTGGGGATATTTTGGGATAATTTCTTTAACCCTTTTCAGGAGACCCCAGCATGCAGCCCTGGCTGTGGGGGATTTATTAGATATTTATTGGATATTTATTGGCTATTTATTGGGTATTTTTGGCTATTTTTAGGACAATTTCAAGGATATTTTCAGGATAATTTTGGGATATTTTTTAGGACACTTTTTGGGATAATTTTTAACCCTTTCCCCCAGGGAGACCCTCGCGCATCAAGGCGATGTGGGTGATTTTTGGGATAATTTCGATATTTATTGGATATTTTCAGGATAATTTTAGGACATTTTTAGGATATTTTGGGACATTTTCAGGATATTTTTTTAACCCTTTCCCCCCAGGGAGACTCCTCGCGCCCTTGACCCTGGCTGTGGGGGATTTTATTGGATATTTATTGGATATTTGTGGGTATTTTATTGGGCATTTTTTGGCTATTTTTAGGACAATTTCAGGATATTTTTCAGGATATTTTTAGGACACTTTGGATATTTTGGGATAATTTTTAACCTTTCCCTCCCAGGAGACTCTTTTGACCCCTGGCCATGGGTGATTTTGGGATAATTTTTGGGATATTTTCAGGATATTTTCAGAATATTTTTGGGACACTTTTGGGATATTTTTGGATAATTTTTAACCTTTCCTCCCAGGAGACCCTGCTGTTGCAGCTGGCTGTAAGGGGAATTTATTGGATATTTATTGGATATTTATTGGATATTTATTGGGTATTTTTTAGGACAATTTGGGGATATTTTCGGGATGGTTTGGGATATTTTTTAGGATAATTTTGGGACAATTTTGGGATAATTTTTAACCCTTTCCCCAGGAGACCCTAAGCATGGCCCTGGCGTGGGTGATTTATTGGATATTTATTGGATATTTATTGGCTATTTATTGGAGTATTTTTTTGGCTATTTTAGGACAATTTCAGGATATTTTAGGATATTTTTAGGACACTTTTTGGGATATTTTTTCAGGATAATTTTAACCCTTTCCCTCCCAGGAGACCCTGCGCTTGGCTGGCCGTGGAGTGATTTTAGGGGATAATTTTGGGGGATATTTTAGGATATTTTCAGGGGTGTTAATTTTAGGATGATTTGGGATATTTTAGGACACTTTTGGGATAATTTTTAGCCCTTTCCCCCAGGGGAGACCCTGCTTTTGGCTGGCCGTGGGGATTTATTAGTGTTATTGTGGATATTTATTATTGTGGCTATTTATTACCCAGATTATTTTTGGCTATTTTAGGATATTTTCAGGATATTTTTAGGATATTTTAGGACACTTTTTGGTATATTTTGGGATATTTTTGGATTTTTTAACCCTTTTCCCCAGGAGACCCTCTTGACCCCTGGCAGTGGGTGTTGATTTTGGGATATTTTTTGGATATTTTTAGGATATTTTTCAGGATATTTTTGGGATATTTTTAGGACACTTTTGGGATATTTTGGGATAATTTTTAACCCTTTCCATAGGAGACTTGCGCTTCGGTGCTGGTCATGGGTGATTTTTTGATATTTATTGGATATTTTTTGGATATTTTGTGGATATTTTCAAGGATATTTTTAGGACACTTTTGGGGTTTTTTGTTTTGGGTGTTTTTTTGGGGTTGTGGTGTGTGGGGTTTTGGGTTTTGGGGTTTTTTGGGGTTTTTGGTTTTTGGTTTTTTGGTTTTGGGATATTTTTGGATAATTTTTAACCCTTTCCCTCCAGGAGACCCTTGCAGGCCCTGGCTGTGGGGCGTTTTAAGGATAGTTTGGGATATTTGTTGGATATTTTTCAGGATAATTTTTAGGACATTTTAGGACACTTTTGGGATATTTTTTGAGGTAATTTTAACCCTTTTCCTCCCAGGAGATTCTGCGCGTGGGTGGGTGTTTTTGTTTTTTGGTTTTTTTTGGTTTTTGGACTTTCTGGATATTTTCAGGATAATTTTAGGACATTTTAGGATATTTTTTGGGATATTTTCGGATAATTTTAACCCTTTCCCCCCAGGAGACCCTGCGCAGCGCGCGCTGGCCGTGGGTGCGATTTAGATCGATTAGCTTCTTCTTGGCTAATTTTTAGGACAAATTTTCAGGATATTTTCAGGATATTTTAGGACATGGATAATTTTGGGATATTTTGGGATGATTTTTAACCCTTTCCCCAGGAGACCCTCATGACGTCCTGGCCGTGGGTGATTTCTAATGGGATAATTTATCGGTATTTATTGGACTATTTATCGGATAATTTATAGGACGTTATTTTAGGACACTTTATGGGATATTTATCAGGATAATTTTAACCCTTCCAGGAGTACCTCTTACACGGCTGGCCATTGGGTGATTTTATTGGGATAATTTTTCAGGACATATTTTAGGGATATCTTTCAGGATATTTTCAGGATAATTTTGGGATATTTTGGGACACTTTTGGGATATTTTGGGATAATTTTTAACCCTTTCCCCAAGGAGACAAGACAGCTGGCCACTGTGTGCATTTTGGGATAATTTCGGGATGTTATTGGATATTTTCAGGATAATTTTAGAGACTATTTTTAGGATAATTTTTGGGACAATTTTCGGACATTTCTTTAACCCTTTCCCCCCCAGGGAGACCCTGCGCGACAGGCTCTGGCCAGTGAAGCTGACCCAGCCGCCCGTGCTGGCCGAGGTGGGGGAGGGGTGCTCACCCGAGCCCCTCGTGAGGTCGCCCAGCGGCCCTGGCGGCGCTGGTGGGCTGACGGCAGCCCGACCTGGTGCTGCTGGGCAAGCAGGTGAGCTGGGGGCTGGGGGACCCTATGGAACCCTATAGATCCCTATAGATCCCTATGGAACCCCTATAGATCCCCTATAGATCCCCTATAGATACCTATGGATCCCTATGGAATCCCATAGAAACTGTAGAATCCCTCATGGTGCTGCTGGGCAAGCAGGTGAGCTGGGGGGGCTGGGGGACCCCTATGGAACCCTATAGATCCCTATGGATCCCTAGCGATCCCATAGGAACCTATAGATCCCTATGAATCTTATGGAACCCTACAGATCTCTATAGATCCCTATGGAACTCTATGGAATCCCTATGGAATCCTATGAACTCTATGAAATCCCCTTAGGATCTATGGACTCCTACATGGAATCCTTATGGAACTCCTAGAACTCCATATGGGAGACCCTATAATCATGATCCCTATAGATCCCTATAAACTCCTATAGATCCCTCTATAGAATCCCATAGGATCCCCTATATAGATCCCCAATAGGATCCCTATAGATCCCCATAGATCCCTTATAAACATATAGATCACCTCTAGAATCGTTAGATCCCCTAAAGGATTCCTATATAGATTCCTATAGAGAATCATAGATCCCCCTATAGATCCCCCCTATAAATGCCTATAGAGACCCTAGATCCCTATGGATCCCTATAAGGGATCCCCCCCTATGAATCCCCTGTGGGATCTCTATAGATCCCTGTAGATCCCCTATGGATCCGCGCTCTCCCTCAGGCCATCGATGAGCGATTGCAACCAGACCGGGCAGCTGGCATGACACGCCATCTTGGACTCGGCCGCAGGTAAGGCTGGGACACATCCCCATGGAGGAGGGGATACATCCCACAACGCCACCGCGGCAGAGTTGTGGGATATACTCTCAGCCGCGGTGGGTTGTGGGATATATTCCCCTTAATCGCGGGGGTGGGGATATAATCCACCACTTCCTGTGCAGGGGATTGTGGGATATATTCACCCCTCAGTCATGGTGGGTTGTGGGATACATTCCCCTAAGCTGCTGTGGGTTGTGGGACATATCCACCTCCGGCGCGGCGGATTGTGGGATATATTCCCTTTGCCGCGGTGGCTTGTGGGATATGTATTCACCTCCGGCGCGAGAGTTGTGGGATATTCCCCGCAATGGACAGGACGCTCTGGGAACTGGAGGGGCCCAGCTCATCACTAAGGAGGGTTCCAGCTCATACTGGGAGGTGCGGGTGATACTGGGGCTCCCAGTCGTACTGAGTGCGCAGGGGACGTTCGCCTCGCGGAGTGGAGCTGGAGGACGGCGCCGTGCAGATTCTGGCGAGGAGGTGGACGGGGGCCTGGAGGCGCTGCGGCTGCGGCTGCGGCCGTGCTGACAGCAAACCTGCGGCTCAACAGGCCGCTACGCCACGCTGCCCAACATCATGGTGGGTGGGGCCCCAAACAGAAATTCCCAGGGGGTCCCCAAAATCTCAGGGATCGTCCCCAGAAAATTCCTGGGTGGGAGTCCCACTTAAGGTTCACACATGGGTAGACCTGTTGTCCCAAATGCCACCAGGGGGTGGGAAAATGGGACCATCCCAATATCCCAAAATTTCTGGGTGTCCCCAAATCTCTGGGTGTTCCCAAGACCCCAAAAATTCCCAAAATATTTCCTAAAATCTCTAGGGATTCCCCCCCAAAAAATCCTGGGTGGGGTCCCTTAAAGGTTCACACATGGGTAGACCTGTTGTCCCAAATGTCTGGGGGATTTGGGATGGGGAAAAAATGGGACCATCCCCAATATCCCAAAATTTCTGGGTGTCCCAAATCTCTGGAGTGTTCCTAAATTCCCAAGACCCCCAAAATTCAGGGGTTCCCAAAATCTCAGGGATCTCCCCAAAAATCCTGGAGTGAGACCCTAAGATGCACAGTGGGTAGACCTGTTGTCCCAATGTCTGGGGGGTGGGGAGGGAGAAAATGGGATCAACCCCAAAATCCCAAAATTTCTGGATGTCCCAAAATTTCTGGGTATTCCCTAAATCCCCAAGACCCAAGATTCGAGAGTTCCCAAAATCACCGGGATCTCCTCCAAAAATTCCTGGGTGGGGTCCCCTTAAAGGTTTACATGGGTGAACCTGTTGTCCCCAAATGTCTGGGGAATTTGGGAGGAAAATGGGATCATCCCAAAATCCCAAAATTTCTGGGTGTCCCAAATCTCTGGGTGTTCCCCAAGACCCCAAAATTCCCGAATTATTTCCTAAAATCTCAGGGATCTCCCCAAAAATCCTGGTGGGGTCCCATGAGGAGTTCACACATGGGTGAACCTGTTGTCCCCCAAATGTCTGGGGGATTTGGGTGGGGGGCAGAAATAGGACCATCCCAATATCCCAAAATTTCTGGAGTGTCCCCAAATCTCTGGAGTGTTCCCTAAATTCCCAAGACCCCAAAATTCCCGGGGGTTTACCAAAATCTCAGGGGATCTCCCCAAAAATCTGGGTGGACCCTAAGATGCACGCGTGGGTAGACCTGTTGTCCCAAATACCTGGGGAGATTTGGGGGAGGAAAAAATGGGACCATCCCAATATCCCAAAATTTCTAGGTGTCCCCAAATCTCTGGGTGTTCCCTAAATCCCAAGACCCCCAAAATT